>QRFB01000128.1:121458-138327 GCA_008931105.1 Oenanthe javanica | reverse complement strand
TCTCATCAAGGACCCTATCCTGAATATGGGGTATTTTAGCAACAGAAGGGCTTCCATAATTAATTAAAGAGGCCCCTCTTTGATTAGGTTTTATATGGTGTAGATTTTAGCACGAAAAAAATCATTCTCTTCCATCCATTATCTGAAAATTATTTTGCACTTTGTGTCAAACATTCTTATGATATGTGTTTCAAATCCTTCACAGGATATGCTATCTTTCAATCCAGTAAAATTTTTGTCCAGGTCACAAACATTGTCCCTGATCCTATTATAATGTCGTTTTTAGTATAGATAAGTCTTGAACTACACATTTATAATGATATTAAGGTTCATGAAGTTGCTTGTCAAAAAAAAAAGATTCATGAAGTTNAAAAAAAAAAAAGATTTATGAAGTTAGTATGTTAAGAGAATATGTTTTCTTAAGTTCTCCCAATTGTTAAGTATGATTTAAACATAATCCTGATCTGGAGATACAGTAAACGGGACAGTTCTATCGTACGTTTTAGCAGCTCTTAGACGCTTCTGAAATTAACAAACAGAAAATAAGACTACTAGTATCAAGGATATCTCTGCCATCAGATAAAAAGATTAAAATACTTTACAAGAGAAAATGGTGTTGCAAATTATGTAACCAAAACTTAAATTTTCTTTAAAAAAAACTTAAAAACATAGATCAATAGCTATTACCTAGTTTCTTTTTCATTATAGTTTTTGTAAGCTTAGAGACGATAGTTATTCTCTCTTAAACTTTCCGGACATCTTTCAAATGTAGACTAATGTCATTAGATTGCACTTTAAATGGGTGAACATCTTGTTATGTCCTTGTAATTGGTTTACCTTCCTGATTTGTTTAAGATGTGTGTGTACGCGTGTGTGTGTGCACGTTTATACAAGAAAATTGGCGGGCAAGTACTTCGGTAGTTTATTCTCTAGTGTCTGTTGGTTAGATTTTTTGAGTACGGTCACTCATCAGTTTTTCCATTTGCTATTATCAAGCTTCGCTGATCTCTCAATGTCAGAACTACCGTTGCTTGCCTGCAGGTGAGCAAAAGTAATATTTTGTAGTCCTATAATATTGGTAAATTTCATCACAATGGTCATCTTTTTGGGTAAGAGTTCATATTTTCAAGTGATTTTATGGACCTTTAGATTCTAATAAAGCTAGATAGAGAAATATTATCGTGACCGCTTTCTACTTTTCAGTGGCGGTGCTGGAGTACTGCAAGTTGCGCGACTGCACAGGGGACCAAAGACCCAATTTTAAGAAATCGCACAAGGCCTGGAGCTTTGCTCCTTGCCTGTACTCTTTCTTTCTGTTTATCAATGATTAATTAAGTTCACAATTTCTTGATGAGTCTTTAGTATACAGCTTTAGCCTTTAGATGTCCAAGTCGTAGTACAAAGTTAGTACAACATAATAATAGTGCTTCACTACAAACTTTTCCAAGGGAACACACCACAATACAAATCTGGTTAGGTTAATACTAATACTTACATAAAAAAGCATCAAATCTTAGAAATTGGATGGAATGCCGGTGGCTTTTTGAAGCTAGTGCACTAGAGTAGTCCCACCTATGAGGGTCATTTGGCAAAGATCTTGCATATAAACCCCACTTGACTTCGTATGAAATTAAGTCTAAGAACAAATAACAACGTTTATAGACTTTTAGTGATTAAAAACTGATACATGATCACATAAGGATGTTAGCTTTTGAGGTTTCTTATTGGACACGTATAAGTTGATGATATTACTAAATTAGGATTCCTTATAGGAGGTCCAGAAATGGCTTTATATCACCTTAATAAAAGCAATCTTTGAAAACTCTAAAATGATCCCTCTGCAACCAAGTTGCAGGAGTCATATTCAGGGGATCTTGGCCACAGACTAAATGGGGATGTGCTGATCATTAGTTGAGAACTACGTATGCCAATTTTCAAGGAATCTGTACGACACAAAAAGGGTTGGAATCCTTATCATTCAGTGTATTTCAAGATTGGTATGTGGATCCGTGGTCCTTCCAAGTTGAAAAAACTGGGAGACTTTTAGACTCTTAATGGTCCAATGTATTACAATTACGAATAATGAATGGAACATGACTGAATTTCATTAATCAGCGTAGAATCATTTATCTTCAGAAAAAAGTGTGTATGACTTGTTTATGTTTTATAGTCTATGAGGGCAGATTCTACTATAATCACCAGTCACTCCTGACCCTACATGGATTACATCAGTTGAGAACTTTGTACTTGCTATTTCTGAAGCAAGTTTTCTACCTTGAGGGTAACCAAAAACATCAGGACTTTAATTGAGCCATGTTTTGAGTTATTTTCTTGTACAGCAAGCTTAACGGAGCCATTTTCTGAGTTATTTTTCTAGTACTGATCAATTACAACAATTTAATTATTCACGTATATGCCACCACTGCGACTTGAAATCTGAGTACTCGACCTCTGTTACCAAGAGAAGAGGGGTATCCACAGTGATTATGAGCGAGCTTGAAAATAATACAGCCTGGCCATGCAAATTATATTCTAAGGGTACAAAAGATGCTGTTCATTCAAAATGGTGATAATACGTATGTGGCTTACACAATTATATATTTATGTTGACAATAAAAAGAAGGCGGTACAAAGAGGGGACCAACAGGATATGATGTAATTCGGTGTTTATCACCAGTCATTTATCATTTTCAGTTGGAATTGTAATTTAATCTACCACTTGAACACACAAATAAATTTGTAGGAATTGTAAACAGTTTCTGCAACTAAATGCATATGAAAATGGCAGAATTTGAGAAGCTGCTTTAAGAAAAAAGCTGTAATACATAGCTTACAAGTCATGCAATTTTCAAGACTTGTCGTAGTATTTGATTATAGTACTGTACCCGATACAGATTAAAAAATTTTTTGATGAACTATTAATTACGTATGAATTTTAAAAGATCTTTGTTTCTTTCAATCTTCTGCAGAATTTGCCGCACTTATAGATGCAGGTAGGACAGAAGTTTTATCGTATGCTTAACAAAACACTTGTTTGTTTTATTCTCAACTATGTTTTACTATTAATTTCCTTCATAACAATGTTTAAAGAAATGTTAAACTAGCCCTTTCCCTTAATAATGTTCGCTAGTAAAAGAAATGTTAAACTAGCCCTTTCCCTTAATATTACCAGATTCTTCAGCTGTGGCCAGTGCACCTAACATTCCCAAGTGCTCTTAATTCATACAAAGCACTTGCTTACCTCAACTCTTAATTTGGGGCCAACATGAAACATAAATCCGGCTTCTCTAGTTCTGTAAATTGGTCTGGTATAAAATGTGCGAAATATATCTAATTTTAAAGGCTTATTTACAATTTAAACCCTGTGTTATTAACAATATACAATTCAAACCCTCTTTTAATATATTTAGTAAATTTAACCCTACGTTTTTTAACTATTTACAATTGAAACCTTTTTTAAAATAATTAGTAAATTTAACCCTATGTTTTTGAACTATGTACAATTGAAACCTTTTTTAAAATAAATAGTAAATTTAACCCTACGTTTTAAAACATTTAGTAAATTTAACCTTGACTTTTTAATTTCGGAATAAAATAAATTTTACGACAAAATTTTGAATAAATATTCGTCAAATGCACTATTGTCAATTTTTTTGTATAGATATTATCTAAGCATAATAGATATTTGCAATTATTAGGGTTTTTTCTTATAAAATGGATATTTAGATGTTCTTTTCTATATTAATATATCTATATGTATAATATATTATATATGTTCAATAAAATTTTAATATGTGTTTATATTATTCCATCTTGCCATCACACTTCCCGCTCAATATATTCATGAATGTTCATCACCGAATTTAATTTATTTTCAAAAATACTCTTCGGTGAATATATTCTCGAAAATACTTTTTCGATATAAAATTTATTTTATTCCGAAATTAAAAAGTCAAGGTTAAATTTACTAAATATTTTAAAACGTAGGGTTAAATTTACTATTTATTTTAAAAAAGGTTTCAATTGTACATAGTTCAAAAACATAGGGTTAAATTTACTAATTATTTTAAAAAAGGTTTCAATTGTAAATAGTTAAAAAACGTAGGGTTAAATTTACTAAATATATTAAAAGAGGGTTTGAATTGTATATTGTTAATAACACAGGGTTTAAATTACATTTAAGGCAATTTTAAACAAACCAAACCTTTGAAACAGTGACTTCTATTATAAACCAAAGCCTTAAGGGCCTAAAGGCTTTTAAATTGGGGAAGAGACCTAAGAGGCCTAATATTGATATTGCACTTCAACTTTACAAAATATAAACTATATATCCAGAAACGAGTATGCTTTTCTTTCAGATTCTATAAAAATGACAGATCAGACCAAGTCAGGCCAGTGTTATGCGTGTTGATATATCCATTTTGACTCCAACTAGGAGTTTAGTATCCAGAAAAATTTTATTCTATTATTCAGGAGTGGATCAAGGTATGCAACGAGTAGATGTCATGATAAAAGGNAAAGGACATGATATAGGAGTAATGACCTGCTAATGGAAGTTGTATTGCTCTGTGCTAGGATGGTGCACTACGTACGCTATAATAAACTCAACCATGTCGTATCCTCATAAAATCAAAATGATAATACTACATTATTTTATTTACGTCATTTGTTGCCTCACTTTGTAAGTATCCTCATAATTGTAAGTATGACGCTAGAGGGATTTTTTTTCTTTTCTGGATGTTAGTACCAGATTTTTCAGCTATATCAAGACATGACGACTGAGGAAAGAAATTTGCCGTCTCGATACGAAAACACTCGACAATTGCATGACTCATAGGACAGAAGCGGAGCTATGCTGACAAGAACGAAGCAGTTGCAAGTCCAAGTCACATAATAACCCTAAAAAATAGGAGGGGAGTTATACCTTATTCCTATAACATGATCGTGGGAATGATGGATAACAACTATAAATACATGCCAAAGTGAAGCTGAACACAACTCCATGCCACTTACTTATCTACTACAGTACATTTACATCAATAACAAAAATATACTATGATACATTGTTAGTTCTGAGTAGTAGAGAAACTTATACAGAGGGGGGGTGAATGTATATGTTGATCCTTTTTACTTTTTGCTTTGATGTGTTGAGTTTGTATAAAGACTCTGGTATGTTAGTTTATGTGTTTAACTGTTTGATCAAAGATTGTAGCATAAAGAACTATAATTCAACGCACAAGCTAACTTTCAATCTAATTTGTATTAGAAAGAACTTTGCTACATTTCTGAAATTCTAAATTAAATCTCAGCTTCTTGTCCTCGAAGAAAAACAAGGTTTGAATCGTATTCAACACACTACTTAAGAAACTTTGCATTTTACTAAATAGACAACATGTCTTTGGTGCACATTCTTTCACAGTCAATTATAATATAACTTGAAACAGGCCCGCAAGGGTTGGCTCAGTTGGTTAAAGAGAGGAATATCATCCTCTTGGTCACAGGTTCGAATCCCACGGGAGGAGAATTTGTGATTATGCCATCTGGGTCAGAGCCTATCGCACTTGTGTGGTTTACCTGGTTCACGTGGTTTGCAGGCTATTGCGTGAGCCCGTGGGTTTATCCAGTGCGCACCCAAAGGGTAGCGGCTACGGGTTTCCATAGTAAAAAAAACTGTATAACTTGAAACAGACAACGTTTTCTTTCCATTCTACGAAATCTATTTCTAACTAAGTTCTATGATTAAACAGTATGCTCCCTTCTACTTTTTTTCTTCTGCCTTTGCGTTGTTCTTCTTTCAAGCTACATTTTAGACTTGTCATTATCTTCACAGGTTTGACTGACCCTGATCATGACAATGCTTCAAATACTTGTATTATTCTTTTGCACATTTCCTTGAATTTTGCTCTACTGAAGCAGTCGAATACTCTTTTTAAATCACTTCGAGAAGTCATGATGTAGGCTTCTCGATTGACTACTCTTGAGACTTTTCAATTGGTTTTGCTTTGTTACTTCTCGATTGGCCTAGACTTCTTGAATGACTTAGTGCCATTGACTTCTCAATCTGCCTCAATTTTCATACTTCTCGAATGCTTCAAATGTTGACTTCTCGATGTGTTACATTTCTAGACTTCTCGGTCAATTGAGACTTCTCGAATAGATGAGACTTCTCGATTGATAACTCACTTCTCGAATGACTAGTTCACTTTGACTTCTCGATTGATAACTCAGCCATTTAGATTGAGACTTCTCTACCAGCTTCATACTTAATTTCTCGAACAGGCTGACTTCTCTATTTAATATTTACCTTAGAACTAATTTCATACTTAATTGAGTGATTGTCTATATATTGGCAGCCTCCCGCATCTTGCATATTCTTTCTTTTATCACCCGATTTCCTATATTGTTGTTGAAAGTATTCAACCATTCAACAGAGTGTAATCATTGTGATTTATTTTTCTGATACTTAACTTTAAATTTATAGGTGGTGGTAAATTATTTTTTACATGGAAACATATTTAATTTAAGTAATAGTTAATAATTATCTTGTATGACATTTCCTTCCATATGTTATATATATTTATTTTATACAATTACTTCCTTCCTTGAAAATCAATACATAAAAAGAGCACTTACCTTTTGTACAATAATGCATTCTCTAAAATTTTGATGATGAAAAAAAAAATTTATTTATTAATATTTAAAATTACAAAACTATTAGAAAATTAGAAAAGTAGTTTTGGGCAATGTGATATACGCCACATCACCGCCTGAGATGGAAACATATTCAATTTAGGTAATATTTATTTAATTCTATATAATATTTCATTCGATATATTATATGTACTTATCTTATATAATTACTTCTTTCGCTAAAAATCAGGACATAAAAAGAGTACTTACCTTTAATTTAATAATGCCTTCTCTAAAATCTCGATAATTATCAATATTTGAAATTATAAAATTATAAAAGAATTAGAAAAATAGTTTCGTACATTGTGACAGATGCCATATCGACACCCTCATTTTCTCATTTATATATATATATATATATTAATGATTATATATATATTTTTTAATCTTAAAAATTTTAAAAATATTACATAATATACTTAAATTAAATTTGATATAATTTTTGAAAATATTATTTTGATAATTTTCTTTCATTATATAATATACGTAAATTTTAGTTAAAGTTTATTCAATTTAATAATAAAAAATAAATAAAGCAAAAAATTTGGCACCAATGAAATATTAAGGATTAAGGTCAAAATAGGTAAAATAAGTTTTGATCCTTATATACTACCGACCTGTTCTATTAGCCATAACTCCATCGTCCAACATTTTAGGAGACAAACATGGGTCTGTTAACATATATAATATTATTATATTAATATAATATTATTAGGTAATTTCATTATAATATTAATTTTCTTATTAGATCATTTCCTTTATTATAATTTAAATCTTGGCCATATAAGCCTCGTTTTTATTATAATTAAGAATAAACTTATTTTAATAAAACCCTAATTTTTCTTCTCANATCATTTCCTTTATTATAATTTAAATCTTGGCCATATAAGCCTCGTTTTTATTATAATTAAGAATAAACTTATTTTAATAAAACCCTATTTTTTCTTCTCTTTATAATTTATCATGGTATCAAAAACTAGGTTGATTTGATCCGAGATAAGTTAATGGAGAGTAGAACGTGATGGCTACCACATGTTGGCTTTAAAACTTATGTTTTGATTTTTTTTCTCTTTCTTGTATTTTTCTTCAAATTGGATGTGTTTTTTTTGGTAATATTGATCTTGATTTCCAATTATGATTGTATTTTTCCCAAAGCGGTTAAGATGAATTCTCTAATTATTTTTTTCTCTTGCTGTAACGCCCCAAACCCGGGGTCAGGGATTTGAGTTGTCACGTCACCATCCAATCATGTAAATCTGTAATAACTCAATAATCCATCAAAATCACATCACAAACCCCTATTTCTCACACATACGAGTTATAGCCTTAGAAACGATATACAACCAGTATCATTAGTTATTACAAACCAAATGCACTTATCCAGGATCTCACCTTATCAATGATAACCTCTACATGAAGTGACATTAATAACTAAATCAATACTGAGAACCTATCCAACTTACTTCTGTAAAATAGTGCTGAACTGAACCATCTCAAAGGTGAATCTCCTACTTTCCTTCCTCGAAGTATGGAGCAAATTGAATGTTTTATCACTTTCTCTGAAAAATTTAATACTAAGTAATAGTGAGCGAAAGAATGCTCATTAAATTATCCACCCAATTATCTATGTGACTCTCATCCAAGAATATGATAATCACTATTATCTCAATAGTATATCATAAGGTTACCAGTATAGGGTAAGCATGACAAAGTATCTCTCGACGATACATATAGTTAGAGTTTTCTACTAAAAGTATTTATACTAAACATAAAGTTTGGAATAATAATATACAAACAATTAAGTTCAAAATATAAAATAAGACACTATCGAATATAGTGTTACCACTCTTTCATACTTCCTTTGAAGATTTTGAGATAAAAACCAATGAACTTATTATGTTCACAGTTTTGAAATAATATTATCAATAACTTAGCCAAATAACATCAACTATAGCTTTTCTAAACTCCCATAAATATAATAAGTACCCGTTCAAGATACTGCAATAATAGTTTCTTCTCATCATAAGCAAATCAAATCACTTTGAACCATACCGATTGTAATGTATAAAATCCAGTAAAACATTTTTAAAGATTTATAAACTGTTCGGTGTACATCATGTACCCACTTAAGTTTTCAAAATAACTTTTCATCAAAACATCTCGGATGAGTAAGGAGAAATATCAACATTTCAGCCACTAACAATACCCTCGGTAAATCATCTCATAGGCTTTCATTACGATGTTGCAGCACAATTCCAATTGGAAGATGAGACTGTATCTGGAGCATTACATCACGCTTCTACCGTACATACACGATAATCAGTCATAACATATGGCAGTTCTCGTCATTTCTCTACATGCAGAAGGGGGAACCATGACATTCTCTACCGTTATTGGGAATCACCCTAAACCTCATATGGGCCAAAGTGCTGGGTTGTGCATCACTTGGCCACTTAATCTATATCTCCTAGTCCACTAGAACAATCTATAAACCTGAAATCGGAATTTAATCCTAGTTCCCCAAGTATATAGTACTTGTTAATAAATTCACAAAACTCTAAATGGGTACTGCCAGAATAATCGTGGCAGTCATATCACCACAAAGGTGTGTTGACCTCCGCCAATGGATATCATTTATTAAGGAATGAAAACCATTTAAAACCACGACTCGGGAGTTAGTTGGAAAACCTCTTGTGATTTGATAAGTTGAAACCCTACTATAGTAGGCCAGTGATGCCAAAACATAATCCCTTTTGAGAAAGTAAATAACCTTTTATTCCCTAGACCGAGTTCCCTATTTTTGATAAGTCCGAGAATATTTTATTCTTATTAAAAGAATAAAATAAAATATAAATAGATATTAGAGAACCCTCAGTACATTTAAATAATTTTTTATAAGGTCAGAAATATTTTTAATAAATCATCCAAGACCTTAAATAATTTTAAATCAATATAAATATTTTAAATAATATTTATTAACTAATAAATAATTAATAAGACCCTTTTTAAATGAATATTCAAAATAAGATTCATTAATTAAATAAATATTCAAATAATATTTATTAACTCTATTTAATTCCTTTATCAAAAGAATATCAAAAATATATTTATTGGAATATTTATAATCGTTATTTTAAAATAATCTGTCTCCGGCATCTCTCGGATTATAATAGTATTTAAAATAACTCTCTGACTCCTGGTCTAGGTTCGAAAATATGAAAGTCGCTCTACTCTTAGAGCCTCTATATATACACTGGCATATATCTATAATAACTTATAGAATATAAACCAAAACATTTAACGATTACATTAAACCGTAGATCAATCAGCTCGTAATTTAATCAACAATTATAACACAACAACAACAGTAGTACATCAAGTATAGGTTTCGAAAACTTGCAAAAGCATAATTTAATTTCATATGCAAAATGAAGAATATAATATTTTGAAAATAAAAGTATAAGGTTGGGCAAACTTGTCTCGAGTCCAAGATACGTTCTCAGAATCCCACTCGTTCCACATTTTCTATCAATAGATATCATAATCCTGATTAGTACTCTTAATCTCATCAACTACTTATATTATTAATAAGTATAATCGCATATCGAGTTCAATTATGACAACTTCAATTGGTACTTAGTCCTTTTACTAACACTTATTTTATCCGGCATTCGCCTCCTCGGGTCTATCTTGACCATTCGTAAACCATCTCTGTTGGGTCCCGAAGTATCTTAGAAGGGGGGATTGAATACGATACTCACTATATTAAAAAATTCATTTGAATCTTTTGTGGATAAATAATATAGACTTCGGTTAGTGGGCTCGAGTTCATGAGGTGAATAGTGTTTATGAGGCTGACTTATTAGTTTTATGTATTTATGAATAATCATTAATGTTCTAGAAAATTAGCAAGTAATTTAATGAGACAAGTTTCGGGGAGTATATCTTTCTTATATAATTCCTGAGGTTGCTACATCCAATTAAAAAAATAATTGGTTTCCAAAGAACAGATTAGTTCTTTGCTTCTACAAAGAGATATAGCTTAATCCCTATACAATATTTGACTATGTGTTTGTACTAACGGAATCAAGCTAATAGAGAGTGTTTTACAATAGCCCTATGTATTTACAACATAATGAACTTGCTAGAATATAAAACTCCGTTGAAGAAGGTATATGTATGGCTTTTTATCTTGTTCTTCTCCGGCTTCAATTTTCTCTATGTATCTCTCTGTATGGTTGAATATTTCAACAATTCAAAATGAGCACATCATTTTATTTATATGTGTAGACTTTTCAAATCAATTAAAATTGATTTTCTTCTCAATGCTAAGTTCTTTCTTGCGCTTGATAGAGTGTTTGCAGTGTATAGGCGCCACTAAAGGTGTTTGTTGCGCCTAAGCTTCCCTTTTTGTTGCGCCTGCACTCCATTTTCCCTGTTGAGGCGCCACCAAATACCCCCTTTAACTTTCCTTGTGCCTATAACTTGTTTTCTTACACCTGCACACTGAGTTCCTAGTGCAGGCGCCACAAAACACTTGGATAACATTTCCTTGTACTTTGGACTTGTTTTATTGCGCCTGGACACTGATTTCCTAGTGCAGGCGCCACAAACTCCTCCCCTTAGAGTTTTGATGAGCCTTGGAATGGTTTTGTTGCGCCTACACTCTACAACCCTTTTGTAGACACCACCAAACACTTAGCAAACTTGGAGTGTTGTTTCCTTGCGCCAATATCACTTTTATTACGCCTCTCCATTGCTTCAAGAGTATAAGAGTCACCAAATGTAGTAATGCTTTCCTTGGTCATATTCTTGAAATGCTTAAAGTATTTACCACTTGGTTTTCACTCTTCTGGCTTGATCAACTGAATTTCTTCTGATAAATCAAAGTAATTCTCTCCTTGTTGTGCCGACTCTTAGTGCACTGGTCTGGTTAACAAACGACTAATACTGAATTAAATTCTCTTGACTTCTGTTCTGTTTCAGATGATTAATCTATTAGTGTAGGTGCCCTAGAGGCAATACAATATTTCTTTTTGATAGACCTTTATATCATTTAATTATTCAATAAACGTATTTATTATGACTTTAATTACTGCGATATATTTGTTAGCATAATAAATGTCCTTAGAATCATGATACACATTGTATAGTTTAGTACATGACTTGAACTTGAGATTATATAATATATCATATTCTTAAATGTCCCTAGTCGAGTATTATTATTATAGGACAATAATAATACATAAATAGACTAGTATGTTGTTTGACAGATAACCACATCTCATTGGTTATAAGTATGGGGATACTAAAGTCAATACATAGGTACATGTAGGAGTACATGGTACTGGACAGACCCACAGTGAGATTCTTCATGTTTAATAAAGTCATAAGAAAGACTCACAGTGATAATGGTGTAATGATCCTCTAACTTGAGATCATTATATTTCTATACGAGGATTAATATACTCTGACTACATTAAAAGTTACCGTTGACCGGGTGATGATAAAAGTAGAAATCGGGTATATCATGAGTCATATGAGAAATATGAATGATAGATAAATGATTTAACTCTCCTATAATTAGGAGAANTATCATGAGTCGTATGAGAAATATGAATGATAGATAAAGGATTTAACCCTCCTATAATTAGGAGAGATATTATTGGCCTCTTGATTGAGTGAGACTATAAAATGCATAGCCGTGCTCAAATAATGATTTGTTTTTCATAGTCTAATCATGGATCAAGTAAACTCTGATTAAATGTTGAAGAGGATGACTAAATACATGCCTCGAGTTTAATCTATAATATATATGGTTAAAGGGATTATATTACACGGAAACATTAATCACGAAAGGTTTTATCGAATCACGATTTAATTATTATTTAATTGGGTAGCAATGATGTATTACTAGATACCGCTCATTGTTTATAATTTTATTGGAGAATAAAATTATTAATTCCGCAATCAAGATTGTGAGACGTTCTTGAAGGTGCTCGTGTGGATACCATAGAGGTGTTTTTCGAGAGGAAAACACAAGTCGTGAAAGCTAGGATATCCGTTGAGTTCGTGAAAGTCAAGACCAGAAAAGGTAGAATTCTGTTTCACCATAATCTGTCCAATCTTATACATGATCCTGAGTTAGGGTTCCGAATTTTTTTTGTTATATTTACATTAATCCGCTGCGTTTTATGCCTCGGAACCCAACATAATCTTGGACTGTTTCTTTGCTTCAAACACTGATTGTTGATAAACATAGTACTTTCACTAGAATCTTTTCTGGTACTCAGACAACATCACCAATATTACCACAATCTTGAATACTTCATTCTCTGTTCTTCACTGACTCTTGAACATATAAATGAACTTCTTTCAGTGAGTATTGCTTCAAGATTGCAACTATTTTCTTTAACCTTTGTCTTTACCCTTCTAGATTCCTATGTTTCAAACACTGTCTATTTTCAATCAATGCTGGTATACTGAAATCTTCTTGTGGCACTTCTATGTTGAATCTTCAACACTTCTGAAACCCTGAAAGTCTTCAACCATTATTCTTCACTAAGGCTTGAACATATTAATGAACTTCTCTCAGTCACCTATAGTAGACTTCAAAACTTCTTCTAATATCTTGATTCACTGTATTTGCCTTGTCTTCATTTCTTCATGATTTCTGTGTATGCGTAGTATTATTTACTTGTCATGTTCTAGTGTTGAGTTATCACGATTACCATTCATACAGCTTCTTAATCTTACTAACAATCTCTCCCTATTTGATTGTTAAACTTATCAAACAAATCCCATAGAGAGGAAAACTCAACTAACAACTAGAAAAAGTAATCGTCCGGGACTTGTAAATAATGCTACTGGTTTTTTTGGATCAGATTCTGCATTTCTAGAATTCTTGTGTAACTGAAATGAAAGATGTTTATTCCTCTAGCACTGAACTGATATTCATGTAGTATCATCTTCATTTCTATCTGTTTTAGCTCTCTCTGCCTCGAAATCCTTCTTATTTTGAACTTATCATGAACAGAGTTTCATAAGAATTAAAATTCCTAGGAACATCTTCAATAGAACATAGAACATAACTCAAATAATGTTCTTCCCTTGAGACTGAGATTCTTCTTTTTTTTCTTCTTCTCCCTTTAGATAATCAATGGAAGTGTCAATTCTTTTTTGTACATCTCACTTGGATGATGAATCCTCTACTGACAACTCCTTTCAAGTATATGATACAGTTTCTTGATTCTCCCATTTTCTATTGTTTCCCATAAGGATCAGAATATATGATTTTCTTCTTTTTCTTGTCTAAATTCTCCCCTAAGGATATTAACTTCTCCCAAAAAGATACGAATATAAGACCTTCTCCTTTTTCTGCGTTTTCTTGTATATTATATCCCCCTTAGTTGAGGAATCCTCCAATGGCCCATGATCTTTCAAATGGCTTGTCTTCCAAAGAAGATTCTCGTCTATCATTGATTGGGAAAACATAGTAACTTTTCTTTTAAAAGTAGCAAGTAGTAAGGGTAAGTGTTTGGTCTATGGTTTCCTCACTTCTACTACGTTCTGTTACTGTTTACACTTAAGTGTCGAGTACTTTTAAGTTTTTCACTCTTTCTCTTCCTATCTCTCACTCAAGTGTATCACTCCCTCACTTTCACTTAAGTGTTTCTCTCTATCATTTTCACTCTGCATCTCAAATATAGCCTTCTGTACCTGCAAGTGAAATCCATCAATCCATTTATATTCTCATCACCTAATTCATCAAAATAAACTGAATCACTATCAAGTGGAGAATTTCCTCATAGAGGTGTTCTTGATCTATCATGCATAAGCACTGTCTCAGCACCAGACTCAATAGCTTTTGCTAAATCACTGTCTAGTGGAGCCTCACCTCTTTGAGATGGGTTATCCCAAGATATGAATATCTGTTAGGGAATCCTGCCTTGCTCTATCAAGGAGTTGCCTCACACCTTCTCCGTAAACGGGAGGTGGACATTCCTTTTCAAGATCAGGAATTGTACCTTCCAGGAGGGGCGACGTAGTAGGTAATGTAATGAATGACAATTTACAACCTACGTTTCCCTCGTAACCCTATGACGAGAATTTTGTGTAAAATACCTTACTTGACTCATCCGAAGAATTCTTGCCAAGCAGTTGCCTCTCAAGCCCAGATAAATCTGAACAAGAGATCTCCCTTTTGGGATGCAGAAGATTAACTTCTGTTTGAGGTAGATACCTTGGACAATGTATGTATGGAAACTGAGAGTCTGTATCTCCTCTGAATGCCTGTACCTCTCACTATGCATGCCTTGCAATGTGATCATATAATTTAACTATTTAGGCTTACCATCAGCGTGAGTGCCAATGGTGTGCTTGACTCATTACAAGTTGCTCTGGCTGACGAGCGAATTTTAATGAACTCACCCTATTGAGAGAATGATTCCAGAGACAGTTTAATTATCTTTTCAGCTCTGCATCCTTTTGAGAAGATACAGATGAGCTTACAGTTACCTCAGTTATATACTACTTTTCTTCTCTCGAGGTAGAGCTGTGGGTGCACTTCCAACTTCATCCTTATTTGTTGCATCGAGTACAGTTTCTCCCTAATCAACCTCTAACTAACATAAGTTCCTTATATCTCCAAGGCTTAATGTATGAAAGTGAATGAATTAGTGTTTGGTACTATGGCCTGGGTAAGAGATTGATGGGTTTTCAACCTCTTGGCCAGCTTCTTAAGCCACAGGGGGCTAAAAGGATAGAATCAACAAATAAGATAAAGAAATAATCACCTTTACATTCTAAAATATATTTTTCATATCAAGGAGAAGGAAAAATATAAAAAGGAATGGTAATTGATTGCATTAAAGCATTTTCAGTAAAAGAGCTTTGTCGAATCTAAAGATTTATCATTTAAGAGCATGATACGAAATTTTCTTTAAGATACTTATTCCATAATAAAATGCAAGAAGGTGTATCAGAGAAGAAGGTTTCTATCCCATTATGAATTTCTTATAAGGCAAACTTCCTATAATAAAATATGAGAATTTACACCAAAGAAGAAATTCAAATCTCTTACCAAATTATATCTCAACAAAATGACTCATTTCCTTTAAAACTGAAGTACTGTAAGTTTTGAAAACAGTTTTTGCAAAATATCCTTATCAGATAGAAGACTATGATTTTCCGACTCATAATGCAATTATGATTTACATCATTTTCGTCCACCTGATATTATCCTCAGCTTCAAATAAAACATGACAATTGGGGTGAATGAATGCTTAACAATACAGTACAAGGTCTTCAAAGCAACAACCACTGTTTAGGTACTATGAATCAATGTGAAACATACATTGAAACAAGTGTTTAAAAATAAATCAATTTACAAATGGTTGATACCTCGAAGTAAAAACAATTTCTCTGAATATAACAGCAGTCACAAAGTTTCTGCCACTTTAAGAAGAAAAATTAAGAGAGAAAAAGCTTTTAAAGATAAAACTTTTAAAACTAGCTTTTGGAAGAGGATAAAAGATTTTGAGATTTAAAGAAAGATTATCCTCAAGAAAAGTTTGATTCACACCCTAGAATTTAGAAATCAAAGCAGGGCTGTAAATCAAAAGATTTTCAAAAGAGAAGTTTTGAAAAAGAATTTTGATGTTTTCTTCGCTAAGACTGATAGAAAGTGAATGTATTGTAAGATAAAACATTTTGGAAAAGACATAGACAAGAATTTCTTTTTAATACATTCAGGTTAAAACTCAGTCAAAGAAATAACACTAAATATACTAATACTAACGGCTTTTTCAGAAACCAATTTTTACTTAGAATAAAGACTAAGTAAATCCATTAGTATCAATATATCATAATTATTTTGTAATAAAATATTAATCAATTATCACAAAGTAATAAAAGTGAATATTTATACTACGAATAATTATGCTGTAAATTTATTTTAATTTACTTAAATCATGGAACCAATATATCACTGAATTGTTTTATATCATCATAATTTAAATAAATCAAAATAAATTAAATACTTATATTGTACTAAACAATTATCAATAACATGCATATATATAAATCTAATAGGCATGACAATCATTTAGTAGAACAATAAACATTAATACATATTTTTATTATTAGTGATTTCAGATAAACAACTTGTATTATCACTAA
>QRFB01000128.1:92408-121337 GCA_008931105.1 Oenanthe javanica | reverse complement strand
ATTAACAAAATATCATTACTTGATATTTATCAATAATTTCAAAATTCAAGAAATTATGCTTCTAATATTTTATCAAATCAGAATTATGAAACTAATAATCATTGAATTGCTTCAATCCATAATTTTAATAAGATAAAATAATATTGCTAAATACTAAAATATTCATAAAATTGAATATTAGCATCTAACTTCCTACGTTATATATAATAATTGTCACTCAAGCATATTGTAATTATACTTAGAACAATTATTTATGATATACGTAAGCTCGAGAAAATAGTTGAATAGAAATTCCCCAAGTCCTTTAAATATAGACATTTAATACTTGTGATCTTAATTATAACTCCTCGCAAATAAAATCCTATTTTAGAAATATTTTCTAAGTATATAAAATATTGAGAATTTTATACACATAACTTAGAAAATACTCCGTCTTCCAATATTAGTGAGTTTTAAAATACGCATTAATTACTTGAACATAAATTCTAAATATTATCACTAATATCAAAAGTATCACAATTATTTGTAATAAAATATTTAAAAATATCATAGCAAAATATCAGAACAATTAAACAAGATATTATTGACTAATACTTATTAAATATTTAATAAACAAATAATTATGCTGCTAACTTATGCCAATAGTCATCCAGTTTCTGTAAACCCTTATCGTACCAATTTCAACTTCGTCTTGTGGTTTGGGTTCCAACTTCAATAGTTTCTGTCTTCGAACTGATTAAGATCATCTTGCATTGCAATCACCCAATCTGGATCAATCAGTGCATCTTCAGTATTCTTTGGAATTCCAGATGTTAGATCCCGAAAAATATATGTTCATTTTGATTAGCACTTCCAGCCTTTACTCAATAATCTGGATCACTAAGAACTAGACTATAGGAATGACTTTGACTTCAAACCTTTTGTCTTGGCAGATATGTTCTTGATGTATTCCTTTGATCTTCATTGTGTTGAGTACGATTAGTAGATCCTTCTTTTATTTGCTCCCGCTGAGTTACTGCTACGATGTGTGAAGATCTTTCACCTTTTTTAGTGGATTCTGTTAAAGTTCATGAGTTGTGTAGTTTCACTACCATTTCCACTAATAGGATCTGAATCATCATCATTTTCATTATTTCCTTCTACAACCTCAGTTTCATCATCAGTATCTGAATTTGACTCGGACTGGATGTCAAACTTCAAAGATTCAGAATAGTCTTTCATTTGAATGCTTGGGAGCTTGGTGTAGTAGGTCGAAACATTCAAACTTTCAATCATCTTCTGGTTTTACATCATTTAGCCCTTGAAAGCTTTCGACTTCAATGAGTAGCCGAGGAAATTGTTCCATGAGCCTTATCTTCAAATTTGCCAAGATACTCATCTAAATCTTCAATAAATATTAATTTCCTCCAAACACATGAAAGAACTTCAGTGTTTGCTTTTGGTTGGCCATTAACTCATATTATGTCTTTTAACAATCTTTATTGATTAAAGCATCATGTTGTGTTAATTGCTTCAACTTTAAAGTACCTTTATAAGTGCAGACTTCATTTAGAACTTCATTCGCGAAATTCAGTTCCACTATCTAACTTCAAAGTTCTCAGAACTTACTATGCTTCCAACTTGATCTTCCTGATGTGATCAATCACCATCTGTGAAGTATTATCTGTTGAATGCACGAACAACACCAAATTGTAACTAGGGTTGTCATCAACCACCACTAATCATATTTCTTCATTGACATAACTTGCTTCAGTGTGATGTTTTCATTGACTTCCTTATGTGATGTACTTCAAAATGTCCTTCTGGATAGAATTCCAAAAGAAGCAGTCATCTCACCAATTTCTTCTTTATCAAAGAATCCATTGTCTTGTTCACCAAGTGTGAGAGTTTCTTTTGCCATAGCTAACTCTTTATTGATGAAGCTTTACTGAAAAGTTCACTTCGTCTTTTCATACAAAATCCATGTTAGCTACGAACAAGATTTCTCACTCTCAGTTGAGTGAGCTTCCAACCTTCTTATTTGAGATCAAACACTTTTCCTTTTCAATGCTTTTCTAGAAAACCCTTAACAAAGAATTTCCTAGTGCCCTGTAGATAGTGCTTAAGTCTTTCCACAAGAAAGATGTTTCCACTGATGACAATTCCAAAAATCATTATAACCAAATCCCTTGTACATCATTTGCTGTCATCTCCAAAGGTTACCATTTGGTAGGCTTTCTCAACCAACTGTGATGTCAGAGCTTCAATCTTAATCATATGCCTCGTGTAATTCACGAAATCTCATAACTTTTGCCTTTTGTTACATACTCTGCAATCACAAATGATTAAGCTTCTTGGTACTCAACCTCAATTGAGTTAAGATGGGTTAGAGATATCACTTTCAATAGTGGTAACAACAACTTCAATATGCATAAAAGCACATGGATAGAAGAACTAACAAATTAATTACTAATTCTGTCTAATCCATTTCTGTCGTTGTCTAACATTTTTAACTATCTCTAATTACCTAAGTCAGTTTTAGATTAATCCTCGAATCAACAAGTTTTACTGACTACTTAGATAATTCTTCTATCTTTTAATATTATAATCTCTAACAAGCAATACATGATCTGATATGGCATTTAAGTGCAACTATATGAGTGGGAACAAATCATATGACAATAAGCACATAAACAATTCAAGAATATGCAGAATATTTGAATGAAACATTATGAGCAATATTAAATTCTACATACACTTAACAAGTCATTTATCACAATAATAACAAATATAAAATACTTGATCTATGACCTGTTTTCCTATTAGCAATTTTCACAACATTAGCAGAGGTATTAAATCACAGAAGATTTAAATCAAGTTCCAGCAAATGTTTAGGGATACACCTAACCGTCTAGAACACCCTATCTAATTCTAGATATTCATTTTACTGCATATAAAATCAAGTATGAAATGTACTTATTTAAACTCATGAATCCTAGCATGCAATCTTATTCTTAGCAATCAATTAATCAATTAAGTCCTAAGATGCTAACATGTTGACATGAATATAATACATTTCAATACCTAATCATCATACAGTTCTGAATTAGATAAACGTATACTAGTTAGAATGTGTACCTGTGAAGTGCTTAGTGATTCATTTCCAGTGTTGGTCATTGATGCCAGATATCCATTTGGTTCATCACTGTCACTGATAGAATCAGCCTTGCATTTAACTTCACCAACAAATGCTTTCCCTTGCTGCATCCTCACTAATGCTTGAGATTCATGCTACAACCCAACACAGTGTCTGTCATCTTTTTCTTGTACAGGCTTCTTCAAACTGTGTAGCAAACCCCTGATCTTGTCTTTCTAAAATTAACCATCCATGTCTTGTAACTGCCTCTTGAACTGTACTTGAAAATCTTCTTTACAGAATCTATAGGTAAGGACCTTAGATTAAGAATTAGGATTCCTTTTGAATCTTATGTCACTGAACTTCCTGTTGTCCTGTAGGCTTGACTTGCAGTCCAGTTCTCAAGATATTCCAAAGTGCAAGATTCACTTATAACATTTTGACCACTACCTTGAGCTACTACATCTTCAATTCAGCTTCTAGGATCATTTCGTTTCTGTTCAGAGGTTCTCAACCTTGACTTCAATCAAATTTGGTTCCTGGGTCACAAATACAGTGGATATACTAACAACTTGCTTTACCAAATATTATCTTCTTTAGCTCTTGTTCTAGTTTATAAGCCTTTAGCACACAAATAGTTCCTCTAAAGATAATGTGGTTGTATCTTTAGATCCCTATGGCTGTAATTCTACGTTCTAGATGATCTATAGTGTTAGCACGAACTTCTTGTAATCTCCTTGTAGAATGATCTTTAAGGTTTGTACTGAGATGTCAGGTAGTCCAGTCTGTTCTCCTTCACTACTTCAACCCCTAAGATTTTTCATCCAAAAATACAACTCCAATCAATCAAAAACTGTACCCAAATTAATCTCTTCTTTTCGAGCATCCGAATAAATAGTGGGATCCTATGGAGTAAACCTCTGAGGAAATTAGTACCACTTCTTCTTCAACTTGTTCCAGAATAAGCTTCATTGGATAATCTTCATTCAATTTTAGTTGTCTTCAATACCCAGAAAAATCTTCAACTACAAACTCCTTAAGCATACCAATCAGCTTTCGAGTTTTGCTGCTCCCTTTTGTGACTTTTGTTATAGTAAATTTAAAATTTTAAACATTATTAAGTTTATAAAATAAACTAATTAAAATTTATAACATAACCTGATAAAAGTTTATAAAATAATTTTTATAAAAGTTTATGTTATAAATTTTATAAAAGTTTATAAAATAAATTTAATATAAAATTTATAAGATAAACTAATTAAAATTTATAACATAAACTAATGAAAGTTTATAAAATAATTTTTATAAAAGTTTATAAAATAAATTTAACATATAAAATTTATAAAATAAATTAATTAAAATTTATAACATAAACTAATTAAAGTTTATTTTATAAATTTTATAAAAGTTTATAAAATAAATTTAATATAAAATTTATAAAATAAACTAATTAAAATTTATAACAAAAACTAATAAAAGTTTATAAAATAAATTTTATAAATTTTATAAAATAAAATTATTAAAAGTTTATAATTAAATTTATTTAACAATGCCTCCTCTTGCTTCTAGACAGCTTCGGCACGGTGAGCTTCACTGAGTTGTGGATCTTGATTTATATATCAATCAATCAGCTCTGATACCATTTATTGTGTTCCGAAGTATCGTAGAAAGAGGGGTTGAATATGATGCTCACTACATTAAAAAATTATTCCTAATCTTTTGCGGATAAATAATTTAGAGTTCGGTTAGTGGGTTCGAGTTCATGAGGTGAATAGTGTTTAGGAGGTTGGATTACTAATTTTTTGTATTTATGAATAATCATTAATGTTCTATAAAATTAGCAAGTAATTTAATGAGACAAGTTTCGGGGAATATATCTTTAGTATATAAACCCTAAGGTTGCTACACCCAGTTAAAAATATAACTGGTTTCCAAAGAACAGATTAGTTATTTGCTTCTACAAAGAGATATAGCTTAATCCCTATACAATATTTGACTATGTGTTTGTACTAACGGAATCAAACTAAAAGAGAGTGTTTTACAATAGCCCTATGTATTTGCAACATAATGAACCGTCTAGAATATAAAACTCCCGTGAAGATGGTATATGTATGGCTTTTTATCTTCTTCTTCTCCGTCTTCAATTTTCTATCTGTATCTCTCTGTATGGTTGTATATTTCAAAAATTCAAAATGAACACGTCATTTTTTTATATGTGTAGACTTTTCAAATCAATTAAAATTGATTTACTTCTCAATGTTAAGTCCTTTCTTGCGCTAGATAGAGTGTTTGCAGTGTATAGGCGCCACTAAAGGTTGTTGCGCCTAAGCTTTTGTTACGCCTAAGCTTCCCTTTTTTTTGTACCTGTACACCGAGTTCCTAGTAAGGCGCCACAAACTCCTCCCCTTAGAGTTTTGATGAGCCTTGGAATGGTTTTGTTGCGCCTACTCTCTACAACCCTTGTGTAGGCGCCACCAAACACTTAGCAAACTTGGAGTGTTTTTTCCTCGCACCAATATCACTTTTGTTGCGCCTCTCCATTGCTTCAAAAGTATAAGAGCCACCAAATGTAGTAATGCTTGCCTTGGTCATATTCTTGAAATGATTAAAGTATTTACCACTTGGTTTTCACTCTATTGGCTTGATCAACTGAATTTCTTCTGATAAATCAAAGTAATTCTCTCCTTGTTGTGCTGACGCTTAGTGCACTGGTCTGGTTCATAAACGTCTAACACTGAATTGAATTCCCTTGACTTCTATTCTGTTTTAGCTGATTTTCTTAGAATGTTGTATTACTTCAAACACTGACTGTTGATAAATATAGTACTTTCACTAGAATCATTTCTGGTACTTATACAACGGCTCCATTATTATCACAATCTTGAATACTTCATTCTCTGTTCTTCGTTGATGCTTAAACATATAAATGAACTTCTTTCAGTGAGTATTACTTCAAGACTACAGCTGTTTTCTTTAATCTTTGTCTTTACCCTTCTAGATTCATATGTTTCGAACATTGTCTATCTTCAATCAATGCCGGTACACTGAAATCTTCTTGTGGCACTTCTATACTGAATCTTCAACACTTCTGAAACCTTGAAAGTCTTCAACCATTATTCTTCACTAGGATTGAAGATATTAATGAACTTCTCTCAGTGACCTGTAGTAGACTTCAAAACTTCTTCTAATGTCTTGATTCACTGTATTTTCCTTGTCTTCATTTCTTCCAGATTTCTGTGTAGGCGTAGTATTATTTACTTGTCATGTTCTAGTGTTGAGTTATCACGATTACTATTCATACAGCTTCTTAATCTCACCAACAATTTCGTCAACGGCTTTTAATCTAATCCTTTTACTCCAATACATAGTCATGTTATTCATCAACATCATTCGTATTTTAACCGACTCAAAATTATCCTTTTATCCTGACTAAAGTGGCTCATCAAAACAGTGCCTCTAGAGTTGACTTTTCTTCGTATTACTATTACGCGAATCATATTCCAACATATTTAATAAATTAGAAAATTCATAATTAAATATATAACTACCTCAAGGAGTTTTTTAGTATTTGTAATAATTATAAAAAATATTTGGATTTGGAACACATGAGGTTAACTTGGTGAAAAGCATTTAAAAGTCAAGTCAACTACGGGGTTTTACTATTTACACCTCTTTCACTAAAACCTTGATTTCTCCCAAATCGTTATCTTAATCGATGCACCATTTTCTTGTGGATGATCTATAGAATCTCTAGAATACAATACATCCAAAGTTTGGCCCTGGACAGAGGACTCATTTTCCCGAATTTACTGAAAAAGGCAGTAGCTTCTTTAGTGAATAGTGTCATCATGCAACTTTGGTTTCAATATTTTTATAAAATCGAAATATTAATGTTTTAATACGAAACCTTTTAGGTGATCTTACTAATGTCCAAGGTATATATCATCCAAGTTTCATAATTTTAATCAACTCTGAAGTAGTCCAATAATAGTCCCAAAGTGATATTAAAGGAGCAGTTTGGTTCGATCAAACTACTTTCACTAAATCGGGTATTTCTCTTAAACTGTAAATCGTATCGATATGATTTTTATAACAAAACAAATTACAAAACATGATATACCATTTCATGGGTAGTGGTGTCCAGAAATAATTTATTAAAAGTTCATAAATTTTATTCAAAACAGACCTATATGCGAACGGGCATTATGATGGCTATAACCGTAATGATTTCCGAATTTAATTATGTTAAATCCATTTAACATCAACCAAATCATCAACACAAACATTTTTACTAAAAATCAGTTTATAAATTTTATAAACTCATCACCATCATCATCTCATATTATTCAACCAACAATATTCAACCATTTACATCCAAACTCCTTAAATCAACATATACTTAAACATAACTAAAACTCAAGTCTATAGCTCAAAATAAATCAAAGGGTGGATGGTGTAATCCTTAAGGGAGCCTTGATCTATGCTTGTCATCCTTAAACTTGCATGAACAAATCAATAAACAAGTTAGTAATTTTCGGAGTTACTATTCACCTTTATCTTTGAGCAACGATTTGGCTATGCTATACTAATCGGATGGCTATGAAAATTTGTACATACCTTAGTTCTGAATTATGGAAGCTATGGTTAAAATCTTGTGATTTATGGATGAATGAAGCTTGATTTGGAACTCTAATTCCTCTTATTTCGTGCCTAACCGAATGAAGAGATGAAGAAATGAGGGAGATAGATTTTGTTTTCAGTTTACTTGCATACTAGCTTTATGAAAAAGTGGGATATTAGAAAGGTGAATTATGGCTTGGTTGCTTAAGTCAAGAAATTATGGTGGCTTGGTCCTCCTTTTCCCATTTTTAAGGAACCATGTTCCTAACTACTTGGTTACTTGTTTGGTTAGTCATACTAGCTAGTTAAACTACTAGTTGCATGGATTTGGTGCACTTTACTTACCACTAGAGCTGGCCAAACGGGCGGGTTGGCTCACCTTGACTCGCCCCGGTTCGCCCTTTAACTCGTTAAAACTTCCTGGAAACTGGGCCGAGTCAAAAACCGGCACAAACCGCGTAGAAAATGAGCCGTGCAGGAGTCTGATAGGAGTGAACCGGAACCGGCATGGACCGGCACGTCAAACCCACATGAATTGCGATGAGCTTGAACCGGCACGACGCGGCACGGACCGCGGCTCGTCTGACTCGCTACAACCCACTTTAACCTGCTGTAGCTCGGCTAGCTCGTATCGGCTCGGTGAATCATCATAGCATGTGTGAATCTCCTCGGCTCGCTTCAATCGGCACGCCTGTCTGTCCTCTGCACCTGCGCACACTGCTAGTTTGCTACTACTCAATGGCTCATCCCCAATGGCTATACAGCCTAGCTCCAACGGCTACATTATAGCCTATAAATTGAACCCATTCTATATTTTCTCCCACCATTCTATACCATCTACTCTCTACTCTCTCGATCTCACCCTCACACTACTAGTATGCTATTGCTACTGCCTTACTATTTACTACTACTGCTACTTCCTTACTACTGCCACTGCCTTACTACTTACTAGTTATTAATTTATTGGTCACTGTCACTGTTGCTGCTAGTTACAAAATTCCGGTGAGCTGTTACAAAATTCCAGTGAGCTTCGTATAAATTCTAGCGAGCATCAAATAATTACAAAATGGATCCAAACAACTCACAAGGTTCGAGCCAAGCCAATTCAATCCCACCACCTCCACCCGTAGAACCCGGTAAGCCTTCGAATTTTTTTATTTTTTAAATATTTGTTTGTTATATTTTTTAAATTATTTAGAATATTCGAATTACTTAAATAGACTATTTTTTGATTTTTTAAATATTGGTTTGGTATGTTTTTTAAATTATTTCAAATATTTGAATTATTTGAAAATATCAAAAAAAATATTCTTTTTTAAATATTCAAATTTTAAAAAAAATTAATTTTTATGATTTTTTTAAATATTCGTTTAAGTTATTCGAATTAATCTGGGTACAAGTTATTTTTACAGGTTCTTCTAGTAGTACTAGACATTCATCACACGTTTGGAGTTATTTTTCGAGGCAAGCAACGGAAGAACGAACAAATTTAAAGCTTTTTATTTACTTTGCATTCAAAGTAGTAGACAACAAGCCCCTTTTATTCACGCTAAGGGCACCGGTATGGGTACACTTGATCGGCACTTAAAAAATCATCACGGAATAACGAAGCAAAGTCATGAAAGTAGATAGGCACATGGCGAATCACAACAAACACAAATGAGTGATTTCATGTCTCCCGGTGTATGCCTTTCTCCTATAATAGAGATAGAATGATTGAAGATGTTTCTACTTATGTTACATTTGATGAGTTACCTTTCTCCCATGGTGAGAGTCCGAATTTAGAGTACGTGATGAAACATTCAATAAACCCAACATTTATAAAAATTTCCAGGAAAACACTTGAGCGTCACATAAAAAATAATATTATAGTCAATGAATTGAATTAATTAATTATATCAGTAATTTTGATGGTATGGTTTTTTTAACTAGTGATTGTTGGACTTCAAGTTGTGGTGAGCCCTTTAATTGTGTTACAGCTCATTGGATTGATGTTGACTACTTATTACAAAAAAGAATTATTGCATTTGATGTTATGGACGAGTCACACACCGATTTTAATATAAAACAAAGAATATTAGACACAATAAGGGAATTTAATTTGTTGCATAAAGTGTTTACAATATCTTTAGATAATGCATCTACAAATAATCAAGTCATGGACTATATTAGGCCTGATATTCCCACTATATTATATGGTACTTTCTTGAATATTAGATGTTGTGCTCACATAATTAATTTATTGGCTCAAAACGGAATTGCACAAATAACTATATTATTAGAACCCATTAGAAAAATAGTTAAATATTTACGTATAGCACACTCATTACGGTCTAGGTATAAATATTTTTATAAAGATAATGGGTTAAGGTCGAAAAAATGGGTTCTTAGGTCCAAAATCAACATAGAAGGGGGGTTGAATATGATATGGTAGATTTTTCATTTAATTGCGGATTAAGTGTTTGTGTTCTTGAGATATGAAAATAAAAGTTATTGAAACACAAATATTCGGGGAAATAAAAGTATATTATTTAATCTCTGAGTGCTACACTTCTAATCAGTATGATTAGCTTCAATGGGTTCAATCAATGTACAACAGAAATACAGTTGGGTGAGTTTAATGTGTGTCTTTAATGGAGCTCCCGTCTGTATGTTTTTTGTATTGAAGATGAATGAATTATTTTTTTGTATTGATTTTATACATATATATTATGTAGTTTTTTCGGAAATTGATTTCTAATAATGTATAAGTTCTTTGTTGCGCCTTCTAAAGTGTTGGTGGTGTGCAGGCACCACTTAGATGTTTGTTGCGCCTAGATATGTTTGTTGTGCCTCTAGTAGCTTTTTGTTGCGCCTTGTATTAAGGTTATTTGCGCCTATATAGTTGATACCTTGTATAGGCGCCACTAATGACTTAGAAACATATCACATAGGTTTTGTTGCGCTTGTTGCCCTTTTGTTGCGCCTGCACACTATTTACAGTGTGTAGGTGCCATAAACCTTCCACAAACTTATGTGGCGCCACAACATGTTTTGTTGCGCCTGCACTCCCATTCCCTTGTGTAGGCACCGCAAACCTTAACTTAGACTTCCCTTAAGCTTCCAACTTGGTTTGTTGCGCCTAAGAAAAGTTTGGTTGCGCTTCACACACTGATTCAACTGTGTAGGACCACCAAGTGTAATATTACTTGCCTTAACATATATCTTGAATTCTTGAAGTAATTACTACTTGGTTTTTAATCATCTGGCTTGATCAACTGATTTTCTTCTGATTAATCAAGACAATTCTTTTCTTGTTGTGCTGACGCTTAGTGCACTGGTCTTGGTTC
Source organism: Oenanthe javanica (assembly GCA_008931105.1). Classification (NCBI taxonomy): domain Eukaryota; kingdom Viridiplantae; phylum Streptophyta; class Magnoliopsida; order Apiales; family Apiaceae; genus Oenanthe; species Oenanthe javanica. The sequence goes on along the minus strand of QRFB01000128.1, from coordinate 110,273 downwards.
ACAAACGACTAACACTGAATTGAATTCTCTTGACTTCTATTCTATTTCAGCTGATTAACTTTGGACTGTTTCATTGCTTCTGATCACTGAAACCCTTTGACATCTTATACATAAATCATCATATTGTCTTTAGTCTGAAATCTATTGAACACTTATTTGTTGCTGAGGCCTGAACATATTCATGAAATTCTGTCGTTGACGTTCAGTAACCCTTCTATCTTGAATGTTCTGTAATGATGTATGTATGATTCCTGTTTATATGTCCTTCTGGATTCCTATGTTGCATATTAGTATTATTTATCTGTCTTTGTTTCTTAGTTGAGTTATCATTATCACTATTACATACTACGTTACATTATGCTTTACAATCTCTCCCTATTTGGTTGTTAGAGTTCGACAAACAAATCCTGTGAGAGGATAACTCAACTGATACTTACAAGAAAAAGTAAAGTGCAGAAAGAGATTAAATAATATTAATTACATTCTGGATTGGATTTTACATTTTCAGATTTTTTTGAGTACAATAGAAGTTTGTTCCTCTAGCCTGAACAAGAAATTCTATGATCTTTTTCTTCTTTGTACTGAATCTTGTTTGTTCTTAGATCTTGTTTCGGAGTAATGCTTTCTCAGCTCTTCTTCCTTCTGTTCCAACCTTGCTTTCACCAGATCTCTAGCTTCCACTTCAAGAGTGTGGACAGGAGGTGGTTCTTCTAATTTCTTCAAAACTTCAGTGAGAAATACCGTTGAATTTGTCCTTGAGATTGACTCGAAGGCCAGAGATTGTCTCTTTGAAAACACGAACACTATTATTCTTTTCGGAAAGCCTTTTACTCTGTCAGTATCATGCATCGACTCTTCTACCAATTTTTCCACTAGAGCATCTTCAATCATCCTCAAGGCCTTTTTGCCTGATTTGACAATGGACCTCCTTACCCTTGAAAAGACTTTTTAGATAGTTTCAGAATTGTTTCTCTTCAGTTTTGATAGCTCCTTTTTCTTATCTATTCCATTATTCTTGAATAGGAAGTATTTTGTTCCATTTGGCTCCGTCTGAATGCAAGGTTTAGAATCTTTTATGGTTTCGAGTACCTATGTGCCTTCCTCTTTTCTAACAAACACTGGATCTTGGTAATATTTGGTTGTCTCCATTAGATATCTACCTGATGTTTTGATCGCTCTATTCAGCCTGAATGCATAGATCAACTCAGAAGCCTTTAGATCTTCTTCTGTTCTATTCTTCTTGCTTCTGAGCATCCCTTCTACATACTGCATGAACATGACATGGCTTGTATCCAGACATTCATCTGACAAAGTTAAGTTATGAAGTGTTGTAGCTTTATAGTACTTGACCACTAGAGGCTTTTCAAATGCTTCGACACCGATCTCTATTATCTTCTTCTCTATTAGATCTCTCAGTATCTCATTTGTTTTATGTCCCCCGAAGATGACTTTCCTTTTCAGCACATATAACTCCACTATATTCATCTTTTCAAAGCTCTTTATCGATAATATTTTTGATCCCAATGTTGTTGAATTTATGAAGATTTTCCACCTGTACTTGGATGAACTTACTGACACACTTATAATTTCTTCAGATAGCATTGCATAGAGTTCATGAACATCTTTAAATTTTTTCTTCATGGTTCTGAAGAGATCAAGGACTTTTCTATTTTTCTTCTGAGTCAGGGTTAACTCCTTATTCTTCAGTAGACTCCTTGCTTCATCCGAATAGGGACCAACTTTAGCTTCTATGTCCTTGAATCTATTTCTTCTCTCCATTGCGTGCAGTACTCTCTTCCACTTTCTCTTCATTAATTCTTGAGCCTGAACTATGTCTTGAGCAATAACTTCATTTACACCAACCAGAAGACAGTCATTATCAAAAGCATATTCTTCTACAAACTCCTCATCAACATCTATTCCTGCAGCCTTTGCAGTTTCTTCAATTTCAATCTCTGTTAGAACATCCATTGGTACATAAGGCTCAAATATTTCTCCTTCTTCCAGTTGCCTCGCTCCTAGACTATTGAAAATATCTGACTCCCCCTGAGCTGTGTATTCCATGATCATTTCAGCTCTAACTTTTTCTTATTCTATCCCCTCCCCCTTAGTTGGGTTTTCCTCCCTTCTGACCAGGGTGTTCTTAGCTGTTAGAGTTGGTTGAGTAGAAACCGGAACTTTATGAGCCATCAGTTGTTTGACTAAATCTTTAATTTCTTGCATTTATGTTCTCTACTGCTCTTGCACCTCCAAGATCTTTCTGATTGAGTAGTGAATTTCTTTAACTTGGGCCTTCAAATTTCAAATCCTTTAGCTGTGTGCAGTGTGTGCAATATGTGGGGTGTTTGTTTGGCTAGTGAGTGTCTCACTTCTCACTGTTACTGTTTGAGCTTGACCCTCAACACTCACACTCGGCTGATCAGGGTCAGGGAATAGAAGATCGCTAAGGTTTAGTGTTTCACTCATGTCCATAATAACATCCAGATCTTCAGTACCTGCATTAAAATCCCTATCCCTTCTATGGGTAGATTGTCTCTCCGCTTGACCACTGTGGGTGGGGAGAACTCCTTTTACAGGAACTGGGGGGTTGAGACCTAGTGTGGTCACCACTGTGGATTCTGTAATGATTGGCAAAAGTGTAGAATCTGTGATGCAAACTAAAGCCATTGAAGGCATTACCTGCTCAGAGACACCCTGAACAGGTTCTACTACTGAAGCAACATATACTCTATTAATAGAGTCCACATCCATTCTATGGGTGTGTTGTCCCTCCAACTGACCTGTAAAGGTGGGGAGGACCTCATTGTAGGAGCTGGACTTGAAACTTCCAATGGGTTCACCACCTCAAGCAATGTAATGTATGACAATTGAGAGCCTGTGGTGCCCCACGAAGCCTGTGACAGCATTTTCATATGAAGTGGTGATGCTGCTGACGCAGCTATTCCTTGAATGAAGACATCTTCCCCTCTATGGGAGAGTTGCCTTTCCACTTCACCCATTTTGGGAGGGAAAACATCCTGAATAGGATCTGGAGATGTTAAGTCCAGGAGGGTCACCACATTTGACAATGTAATGAATGGCTCGTGAGAGTTAGTGATGGCCCCTACTGTCTACGAAGACAAGCTCTGAATTGGATCAACTAAAACAGTACTAGCTACTGAAGTAACAGATATTGTTACAACATCAGGTTCTTTTCCCGTACCCTTTAGGATTTTATCAATTTCAGAATTAAGGTCATAAAGGAAAAGAAATGTCTCAGAGATTGAAAAATCAGGTTCTTGGCTTATAGATGCATTAGGTTTAAAATTCATTTTACGACATTTTTGAGAAGGCAGAGCTGTAGGGGATATTTGTAAAACTTTCTGATCTGGTAGGGACTCACTCCTATCATCTAATACAATGGTTCTTTTTCTGGTTTTGCGAGATGAAGGAAGTGTTTGTTGTTCTCTGGCACTGGTTAGAACTGGCTGGTCTGCCAGTTCATTGCCAGTTTCGATGGCCACTGATGGCTCTCTTCTGTGCATCGTCATTTGAATCACAGTAAGAGATAATGTGACAAATTCTTCAGTTAGGAAAGTAGAAAATTCAAAGTCAAGAAGTGTACATTCATCCATTTGTTCATCAGAAATGTTAGGGATGTACACCTCTGTAGTCTGAGGCTCTTCCACTGCATCTTCAACAACTATCTCCTCTGTTGGATTTTCCGGGCTTTTTGTTTGTTCTTCTGTAGGAATTGGTTCTTGCTCATGTTTAGAACTAGCTTCATCCATTATTTCATCTTCTTTATCAGTGATTGGTTCTTCTTCTTCAATTGCTGCTGTGTTTCCTGAGTCACTTGAAGTTTCAGCTTCATTGTCCTCTTTAGAGATTGTTACTTCTTCTTCATTAAACTGTCTAAGAAGATCAAAGTAATCTCTAATAGGGTTAGTCATTGCAGCAGGAGTATACCTGTTAGGATAGTCAGCCTAATTCTATAGGAGCAGAATAGTCTTGAAATGTAGTGAGGGTGACTGTTCCAACTGACTGTTCTGAAACACTTGTAATTGATCAGCTCTCAGCACTTGATTCAACACCAGCTGCAAAAATTTGGGATACAGACAAAAGTTTTCCATCTTTGCCTGGTTCGTGAAAATATCTGTCATGATCAACTAGTAAAAATTTATCCTAGATCTAGAAGCTGCTGCATACCCTATCACCTTATTGAACTGCATAATCCCGTGGAAGCCACCTGTCTTTGGTGCAAAGCAATGAGACAAGATGTTGAAGTACATGTTCCATTCCTTGGGTAGGTGATTTTGTAAATCTTTTTTTGGAGATTATTGTCTACTCTGGTGCAGTGCAGGAACATGATGAAATTGTTTAAATCTGCTTGAGATGGCTCATCTTCAAAATTCTCAGACGACGGATGAAGTGCTCGATTGATGTCATTCTCAGTTATTCGCACCTTCTTTCTCTGAATCTTGCACGTAAAGGCTGAGATTCCATCTGCTAATGTGTCCTGAGCAGACCTGTATACCTGTCTTAATAAATTTATATTCAAAGGAACAGAAGTCGTTAGTGCATACTGGACAATAGAATGTTCGTTTAAAAACCTAGCCCAGTTACCTAAGACTCCTGCCTCAGTCCAATCATCTACTAAAATTGACATATAATTAGTCTTTTTAATCTCAAAATGACCTGCCATTTTATTAAATTGAGACGTAATTTTTACGAATTAAAATTGCTAATTAATATCGAATAATTTTTGGTAAATTATGAACCAAACCCTAATTATTAAAATTACTTGGATTTTCATGAAATAAAAATATGTTGATCTCCTAGTAATTTAAAGCACACTTTTAATTTTATTATAATTTTTAATCAATTTTAAAAATTAATGAATCCTAGCCAAACAGTTCGATATATGTAAAATTGAGAATTTTAGATCCTTAATCAAAATTAATGGGACCACTTTTAAGCGAAAGATACGATTGTAGGTTCCATAAAAATGGTTTTAGATTAAAATTTAGACAAGAAATGGCTGAGTCATGTTCGATTAAAAATGGAGATATGTGGTTTTTCTTGCGCATGATACAGTGTTTGTACTGTGTATGTATATATAGAAACGCAACAAAAATAACACATATATATAGGCGCCACATACAGGAAGAAAAAATGCTAAGTATTTATGTTGCGTCTGCACAATGCTTGGATTGTGTAGGCGCCACTAAATAATACTAACGTAACAAACCTGCTAATGATATTTATGTTGCACCTCCACAATGTTATCACTATGTTGGCCCCACATAAGGTAACTAACGCCACAAACATACAATCAAAGTCTTTAAGTATTTTGTTACGCCTTTACAGTGGTAACACTGTGTAGGCGCAACAAAACCTATGGGAGCCACTTGATTTTTATCAAAAATTTACTAAGTACTGGTGGGTAATTATGTTGCGCCTATACAGTCAAACCACTGTATAGGCGCCCCTAAATTAGTTACGCGCCACAAAGTTCTTAATAAAAACTCAAGTATTCCTGGACTTTGCTACTAATTAAATAAATAATATTTATGAATTATTTGTATAATCAATCAATAATAATTAATTACTCACAAATATTATTTCACAAAATATTTATTAATAACAATAATAACATTAATTGTTAAAATTATTATCATAAATAAATTATACTTCTTATTATTTTACTTTTATTTAAAATAATTTCAAGTAATATTTAAATATATAAGTGCTAAGAATTTATCAATTAAATACAAGCACTTAAATATTTTCTAAGATCAAAATTAAATAAATACCCGATTAATAAACTAAGCAGGCATGCATAAGGTATTTATCTAATATTTAATCCTAATAACTTGAACATAATTTGGTAAATAAACTCACAAATCCTAAAAATATTAACATTATCAGCTTCAAATTACAGTTTTTGATTACTAACTAATTAGTTAGTAGAATATAACATCCCAAGTTCACAAACCAGTCTAGTGAAAGTTATTTCATCCAGTGGTTTAGTGAAGATGTCTGTAATTTGTTACTCTGTAGGTACAAACTGTAACTCTACAATACCATTCATGACATGCTCTCTAATGAATGATACCTGATATCAACGTGCTTGGTCCTTGAATGTTGAACATGATTGTTTGTGATGGCTATGACACTTGTGTTGTCACAGAATATTGGAATGTTATTCAGCAACAGTCCATAGTCTTGAAGTTGGTTCCTTATCCACGAAATTTGTGTACAGCAACTTCCAGCAGCAACATATTCAGCTTCAGCTGTTGACATTGCAACTAAGTGCTGCTTCTTGCTATACCAGGACACCAATCTTCTATTAAGGAATTGACAACTCCCTAATGTACTCTTTCTATTAATCCTACAACCTGCATAATCAGAATCTGTATAGCCAACAAGGTCAAAACCTGTATCATTAGGGTACCAAATTCCAAAATTCATACTTCCCTGGAGACACCTAAAAATCCGTTTAACAGCTATAAGAAGTGATTCTTTAGCATTAGACTGGAACCTAGCACACAAACATGTAGCAAACATAATATCTGGCCTACTTATAGTTAAGTAAAGTAATGAGCCGATCATACTTCTGTAGCTTGTGATGTCTACCTTCTTATAAGGTTCATCTTTGTCAAGTTTAGTGGCAGTTGCCATACGGGTTTTGGCTGATGATGCATCTTCAAGACCGTACTTCTTCAATAAATCTCTGATGTACTTGGTCTGGCAAATGAATATTCCATCTTTCCTTTGGCTTACTTGGAGTCCAATGAAGAAATTCAGCTCACCCATCATGCTCATTTCATACCTACTCTGCATTAGCTTAGCAAATCTACTACACAACTAATGTCATCCACATATACTTGTACTAATATCATGTCATTTTTATGCATTTTATGAAACAGAGTCTTATCTATGACACCTCTAGTGAAACCATTTTCAAGTAAGAATATAGATAGAGTGTCATACCATGTCTGAGGTGCTTGCTTTAAGCCGTAGAGTTCCTTGAAGAGAAAGTATACAAAATATGCAAATTCTGGATCTTCAAACCCTGGGGGTTGTTCCACATACACTTCTTCGTCAAGCTCTCCATTCAGGAATGCACTCTTCACATCTATTTGATAAGATTTAAAGTTGGAATGTGCTGCGAATGCTAGAAACTTCCTGATAGCTTCAAGCCTTGCTACTGGTGCATATGTTTCATCATAATCTATTCCTTCTTTTCGGGAATAACCTTTAGCAACCAGTCTGACTTTGTTCCTCGTAACAATGCGATCTTCATCTAGTTTATTTCTGAATACCCACTTTGTGCCAATTATAGACTTGTTCTTTGCCCTGGGTACCAGCTTCTAAACTTTTTGTCTCTGAAACTGATTGAGTTCTTCTTGCATAGCTATAACGCAATCTGGATCTTCCAATGCCTCTTCCACTTTTTTTGGCTCTATTTCAGAGATAAAAACAGAGAATAAACATTTATTCTGAGAAGCACGTCTAGTCTGGACTCCAGCATCTGGATCTCCTAGAATCAACTCAAAGGGATGAGCTCTACTCCACACCCTATGTCTAGGCAGATTTGCCCTTGAAGATTCAGCCTGATTATCATTAAAGTGCTGAGTCCTGCTAGTAGATCTTTCTGGTGCTCCCCCTGAGTTGTTGCTTAGTTGAGAATGAGATTCTCTGCCACTACTAGTAGTTTCTATGAATCTTCCATTGTTTCTACTACTAGGGTCAGAATCATCATTGTTAATATTCTCATTTGGTGCTTGATTTTCTGTTGCAGCTTCAGGTTCTACTCCACTTTCATCTGAGTTCATATTTTCAAAATCCAGAGTTTCAGTGTCGTCTATTCTTTATAAACTTAGGAGCTTGAGATCATCGAACGTTACATTCATTCTTTCAATGACCTTCTTGTGTTCAACCACATAAACCCTGTATGCCTTAGATTCTAGAGAGTAGCCAAAAAATATGCCTTCATGAGCCTTGGATTCGAACTTTCCTAGATGCTCATTATCTTTCAGTACAAAGCACTTTGCTTCAAACACATGAAAATATTTCAGTATTGGTTTCTTGTTTGCCAACTCGTACAGAGTCTTGTCATAATCTTTATTTACCAGGGTACGATTCTGAGTGTAACAAGCTATGTTCACTACTTCAGCCCAGAAGTATAGAGGTAACTTAGCTTCGTTCAACATTGTTCTTCCTGCTTCCACTAGAGTTCTGTCCTTCCTTTCTACCTCTCCATTTTGTTGTGGAGTTCTGGGCGCTGAGTATTTTCTTGAAATCCCTTTCTCAATGCAGAAATCATTCAGGGTTATATTCATGTACTTTGTTCCATTGTCAGACCTAATTTTCCTGACAGGCAAACCAACTTCTAACTCTATCCTCTTTATGTGATCAATAATTATTTGAGGGGCTTCATCCTTTGAGGCTAGAAATAACACCCACGTGTACTTGGAGTAGTCTTCTACAATTACTAGTGCATATCTCTTACTTGACATAGACATGACGTTGACTGGACCAAATAAATCCATATGCAAAAGTTGCAGTGGTTCAGTAATGTTTGATGAATCTTTGTTTCGATGAGATGCTTTCTTTGACTTCCCCTTTTCACATGCTTCACATAATCCTTCTTGACAGAATTCCATCTCAGGTAAACCTCTAACCAATTCCCTCTTAACTAAAGAGTTTATTTCCTTGAAGTTCAGCTGTGAAAGTTTCTTATGTCATAACCAACGGTCCTCTGTTGAAACTTTGCTGTAAAAACATTGAACTTTGCCTTTGCTTGTAGAGAATAAGTCAGCTACAAAGAGATTCCCCTTTCTCACTCCTTGAAGAGCAAGCTTCGCATCTTTCCTGTTTTAGATTGCACATCTTTCTTTTTCAAAAGTTACTTTATAGCCCTTGTCAGTGAACTGACTGATACTTAGAAGGTTGTGATTTAATATGTCCACAAGATAGATATTTTCTATGATAACATTACCAATTTCCAGATTGCCATATCCCGTTGTGAATCCCTTATTGTTATCTCCAAATGTCACTATCGGGCCAGCTTTTTCAATCACATATGATAGCAGGGCCTTATCACCAGTCATATGCTTTGAACAGCCGTTGTCGAGAATCCACATGACATGCTTGTTCTTTCCTATGCCCTGCAACCACAGATTGATTACTTTTTATTTGGCACCTAAATTTGATTGGGTCCAAGAGGCTTAGATAAGTAAGCAGATTTAGCTGCAGAAATTTTCTGGTCCTTGTCTATCTCATTGACTGTGCCCTTGCCCTTTGGTTTAGCCTTGACAGGTGGGTCTTTAGGCTTAGGGACAGGGGCTTCCTTTCTAGATTTAGGAGGACTAGCAGTCTAAGCATTCCTAGATTTAGGAGGACTAACAGTCTTTGCCCTAACATGTTTTCTATTCATGTTCACATCTGTATTAATGCAAGTACTAGATGATGTATTCATTAAGTTTATGTATGCAGACATGATGTTGAAAGCACATGACATGCATCCTACTTTACCACATGGTTGATGAGGGATAGACATGGCAGGCATGGCAAGCATATTAGAAGTTTCTTCTTTTACTACTTTTATCTTTTTGCATGCATGAGTAAGATGACCAGTAGAATTGCAATTATTACAAACTTTTCTAATAGTTTTGAGAGAGTAGGCATAATCATTTTTCTTGTTAACACATATCTTGCCATTTCTATTAGCTTTCATTTTTTCATTCTTGTTGCCTAAATCACTTTTAATCTGTTCTTTAGGTTCTACAATTTTTACAGATTTCTCAGGCATCTCTTTTTTACTTTCCACCTCTTTCTTTTTATCCTCAGCAAGAATTTCTTCTTTTATTAGAATATATTATTCATCTAGGGGTTCGATGACAAACTTCTTGTATAGGGGCTTAGGGACATTTTTTTAATGCATGTGGAATGTCTTGCTTCACAGAACTTTCCTCAGCAATTGATTCATCATGTCTCTTTCTTGCCTTTTTATCATAGTCAAATCCTATTCCAGTTTTCTGACCTATGACCTGTTTATCTATTGCCTACTTAACAAGATTAGCAGATTTCTTATAAGCCTGAAGTTTTAACTCTAACTCAGAATTTTTTTTCCTAAGAGCAGTTTCCACTTCCTGGTTGCTATCTTCAGTTTCAGATCTTCTAAGTTAACACATGCAAGCTCTAGTTCTTCGTTTCTAGCTTTAGCATTTTATTCTTTAGAACTAGTTTAACATTTTCTTCTTCAGAAGTTAGCATGCTCTTGTGAATGTTAAACATTTCTACACTAAGATTTCTACAATTTTCTTATAATCAGAATTAGACATGTCAACTATGAAAAGAAATGATACCTTAGATGACTGAGGTGATGCCTCTGAAGAGTCTGCCATTTGTGCAACATTTCCATATGTCTCATCTTCATTATTGTCTGAGTCATCCCAGTTCTTTTCCTCGGCTACATAAGCTCTGCCCTGATGCTTCTTTACCAGTGCATCATACTTTTGCTTGAGTTCGTCATATGCTCTTTTCTTTCTTTTCATTGCTTAGGCTTCTGGAATTCTGTAGCAAAATGTTGGGTTCATCACAGTTATAGCACTTGAACTTACTGCGATCTACCATCCCTGTCTTATAACCTCCTTTGCTGTAAGACCCTGAAGACGAACCACCTCGGTAGCTGTTTCTGAAACTGGAACCATTGTAAATTGAGTTACTCTTGAATTTGTACTAAAGGTTCCTCCTAAACCTTAGGTTCTTGAACTTCCCTGCCATATAGGCCATTGTCTTGTTTTCCAATTGTTCATGTTCTTCCATTGAATAGAAGTCATCTTCATCACCTACTTGAGCATTCTCTGTAATTTTAGCTTCTAGAATCTCTTCTTTCTCAACAACAGGCTTCACTGTGCTGGTCTCTGTGACAACAAAATCCTTGGCTACAAGTGTTGTAGTCTTCAACAGTGTTGTATTCTTACTGTCCACTATACCTAACCCATAAATTATTTGTCTCTGCTCTTGCTCCATTTCATGNACCCATAAATGATTTGTCTCTGCTCTTGCTCCATTTCATGAGTCTTGAGCTTCCCATATAGAATTTCAATGGACATGTCATTTATGTCACTCCTATCTCTGATGGCATATATTTCGTGTTCCAGGTGTGCTGATAATGTCAACATGAATTTCCTGTTGATCTCCCTACGTGAGTAGGCATTCCCATGCAGTGACAAGTCATTCAACAATTTGTTGTATCTCTCAAAGACTTGAGTGATACTTTCTCCTGGTAGTGACTTGAACACTTCATACTGGGATGTAAGAATATCCAGCCTGTTCTCCTTCACTTCTGTTGTACCTTCCATTAGCAGATCAATCGTATCCCACATTTATTTGGCACTGGGCAATTAATCACTTGATTCAGCATTGTAGTGTTCAGTGAAACTATTATGATACATTGAAGATGATTATCCCATGCAACTCGATCTTTGTCAGTGTTAGTGTACTCTAAAGGCTCCTTTGGGGTAAATCCTTGAGGAATCCGTTCACCGTCATCTGAGACTGTTTCTGTTGTCAGCTTCTGAGGTACATAGGGTCTATTTTCCAAAATTCCCATGTATTAATAATTAGCTGATTTAATGAAAGTGAACATCTTCGTCTCCCATAAAATGTATTAATTTTTATCAAAGGCTGAGATTTTGATACTACTAAGTTTTTGGGTATTCATGGTTGTGAAGAATTTTAAATCTCAAGAAATAATTAATTTCTCAAAAATTAAAATTAATTCGAATAAAAATTGAATTTCGTAAAATAAAATTTTTGTTCAAATTCTTGATGATTGATAAATTGAATATGATATGGTAGATTTTTCGTTTAATTATGGATTAAGTGTTTGTGTTCTTGAGATATGAAAATGACAGTTGTTGAAACACAAAGATTTGGGGAAATAAAAATATATTATAAATCCCTGAGTGCTACACTTCTAAATAGTATGATTAGCTTCAATGGGTTCAATCAATGTTATAACAGAAATACTGTTGGGTGAGTTTAATGTGTGTCTTTAATGGAGCTCCCGTCTGTATGTCTTTTGTGTTGAAGATGAATGAATTGTTGTTTTTTTGTATTGATTTTACCCATATATATTCTGTAATCTTTTTAGAAATTGATTTTCAACAATGTATAAGTCCTTTGTTGTGCCTTGTAGAGTGTTGGTGGTGTGCAGGCACCACTTAGATGTTTGTTGCGCCTATATATGTTTGTTGTGCCTCTAGTAGCTTTTTGTTGCGCCTTGTATTAAGGTTAGTTGCGCCTATACAGTTGATACCTTGTATAGGCGCCACTAATGACTTAGAAACATATCACATAAGTTTTGTTGCGCCTGTTGCCCTTTTGTTGCACCTGCACACTATTTGCAGTGTGTAGGCACCACAAACCTTCCACAAACTTATGTGGCGCCACAACATGTTTTGTTGCGTCTTCACTCCCATTCCCTTGTGCAGGCGCCACAAACTTTAACTTAGACTTCCCTTAAGCTTCCAACTTGGTTTGTTGCGCCTAAGTGAAGTTTTTTTGTGCTTCACACACTGATTCAACTGTGTAGGAACCAGCAAGTATAACATTACTTGCCTTAACATATATCTTGAATTCTTGAAGTAATTACTACTTGATTTTTACTCTTCTGGATTGATTAACTGATTTTCTTCTGATTATTCAAGACAATTCTTTTCTTGTTGTGCTGACGCTTAGTACACTGGTCTGGTTCATAAACGACTAACACTGAATTGAATTCCCTTGACTTCTGTTCTATTTCAGCTGATTAACTTTGGATTGTTTCATTTCTTCTGATTAACTTTTCGTTGCGAATCTATACCATCTCAATACCACGCATCATCTTACTAATTATCCCTGACTTCTTATCATTAATAGAATCTTCAAAATCTTTATACTTATCAGCCTTGTACAAAATATATCGTTGCCTCTTCCGGAATGGTCTCGTCAGTTTCTCCATCCAAAATCTATATCCCAAATGTCATTCATAAATCCCTTCACTTCTAAATTCCATGTAGGGGACCTATTCTTAACACATTCAGTGGTATTACGTCCGGTAGTCCAATAACGAATCCTACATGAGTTTCTTCTCATTATAAGCAAATCAAATCAGTTTGAACTATACCGATTATAATGTTTAAAATCCAGTAAAACATTTTTAAAGATTTATAAACTATTCGGTGTACATCATGTACCCGCTTAAGTTTTCAAAATAACTTTTCGTCAAAACATCTCGGATGAGTAAGGAGAGATATCAACATTTCAACCACTAACAACACCCTCGGTAAATCAGCTCATAGGCTTTCATTACGATGTTGCATCACAATTTGAATTGGAAGATGAGACTATATCCGGAGCATTACATCACGCTTCTATCGTACATACATTATGATCAGTCATAACATACGACAGCTCTCGTCGTTTCTCTATATGCAGAAGGGGGAGTCATGGCATTCTCTACCGTTATTGACAATAACCCTAGACCTCATATGGGCCAAAGTATTGGGCCGTGCGTCACTCGGCCACTTACGTTATATCTCCTAGTCCACTAGAACAATCTATAAACCTGTAACCAGAATTTAATCCTAGTTCCCCAAGTATATAATATTTGTTAATAGATTCACAAAACTCTGAATGGGTACTGCCAAAATAATCGGAACAGTCATCTCACCAAAAAGGTGTGTTGACCTCCGCCAACTGATGTCCTTTATCAAGGAATGAAAACCATTTAAAACCACGACTCGGGAGTTAGTCGGAAAACCTTTTGTGATTTGATAAGTTGAAAGCCCTACTACAATAGGCTAGTGATGCCAAAACATTACCGCTTTTGAGAAAGTAAATCACCTTTTACTCCCTAGACCGAGTTCCCTATTTTTGATAAGTCCGAGAATATTTTATTCTTATTAAAAGAATAAAATAAAATATAAATAGATATTAGGGAACCCTCACTACATTTAAATAATTTTTCCGAAGGTCAGAAATATTTTTAATAAATCATCCAAGACCTTAAATAATTTTAAATCAATATAAATATTTTAAATAATATTTATTAACTAATAAACAATTAATAAGACCCATTTTATACGAATATTGAGAATAATATTTATTAATTAAATACATATTCAAATACTATTTATTAACTATATTTAATTCCTTTATCAAAAGAATATCATATATATATATTTCTAGGAATATTTATAATCATTATTTTAAAATAATCCGTCTTCGGCATCTCCCGGATTGTAACAGTATTTAATATAACTTTTCGACTCCCGGTCTACATTCAAAAATATGAAAGCCGCTCTACTCTTAGAGCCTCTATATATATACTAGCATATATCTATAATAACTTATAGAATATCAACCAAAATATTTAACGATTACTTTAAATAGTAGCTCAATAAGCTCGTAATTTAATGAACAGTTATATCACAACAACAAAAGTTTTCAACACAACGGTAGTACATCAAGTACAGGTTTCGAAAACTTTCATAGGCATAATTTAATTTCATATACAAAATCAAGAATATAACATTTTGAAAATAAAAGTATAAGGTTGAGAAAACTTGCTTGAAGTCCAAGATTCGTTCTTAGAGTCCCACTCGTTCTAGATTTTCTATCAATAAATATCATAATCCTGATTAGTACTCTTAATCTCATCAACTACTCATATTACTAATAAGTATACTCACATATCGAGTCCAATTATGACAACTTCAATCTGTACTTAGTCTTTTTACTAACACTTATTTTACTCGGCATTTACCTCCTCGAGTCTATCTTGATCATTCATAAACCATTTCGTCAACGGCTTTTAATCTAATCCTTTTACTCCAATATATATTCATGTTATTCCTCAACATCTTTCGTATTTTAACCGACTCAAAATTATCCTTTTATTCTAGCCAAAGTGGCTCGTCAAAACAGTGCCTCTAGAGTTGACTTATCTTCGGATTACTATTACACGACTCGCATTCCAATATTTTAATAAATCAGAAAATTCATAATTAAATACGAAACCACCTCAAGGATCTTCTTGAGTATTTGTAATAATTATCAAAAATATTTAGATTTGGAACGTATGAGTTTGACTTGGTGAAAAGCATCTTAAAAGTCGAGTCAACTACGAGATTTTACTATTTACACCGTTTTCACTAAAACCTTGATTTCACCCAAACTGTTAACTTAATTGATGCATCGTTTTCTCGTGGGCAACCTAGATAATGTCTAGAATACAATCCATCTAAAGTTTGGCAATGGACAGAGGACTCATTTTCCCGAATTTACCGAACAAGGCAGTAGCTTCTTTAGTGAATAGTGTCATCGCACAACTTTGATTTCAACATTTTTATAAAATCGAAATATTAACGTTTTAACATGAAATCTGATTTTACTAACTGTCCAAGGTATATATCATCCAAGTTTCATAATTTTAATCAACTCTTAAGTCGTCCAATAATAGTCCCAAATGATATTAAAGGAGCAGTTTGGTTCAATCGAATTACTTTCACTAAATCGAGTGTTTCTCTTAAACCGTAAATCGTATCGACATGATTTTTATACCAAAACAAACTTAAAAAGAAGATCTACCATTTCCTGGGCAGTCCAGAAATAATTTATTGACAATTGGTAATTTATATTCAAAACAGGTCTATATGCGAACGGGTATTACGATCCGTAACGATTTCCGAATTTAAATATGTTAAATCCATTTAACATCAACTAAATCATCAAACCAACCATTTTTACTAAAAATCATTTTATAAACTTCATAAACTCATGACCATCATCATCTCATATTGTTCAACCATTTACATTCAAACTCCTTAAATCAACATATACTTAAACATAACTCAAACTCAAGCTTATAGCTCAAAATAAATCAAAGGGTGGATGATGTTTGTACCTTTATTGAATCCTTAAACATACTAACAAGATCTTGTAAGCCTTAAGGGAGCCTTGATCTATGTTTGTCATCCTTAAACTTGCAAGAGCAAATCAAGAAACAAGTTAGTAATTTTCGGAATTACTATTCACCCTCATCTTTTAGCAAGGATTTGGCTATGCTATACTAATCAGATGGCTATGAAAATTTGTATATGCCTTAGTTATGAATTATGGAAGCTATGGTTAAAATTTTGTGATTTATGGATGAGTGAAGCTTAATTTTTGAACTCCAATTCCTCTTATTTCTTGCTTGGCCGATGAAGAGATGAAGAAATGGGGGAGAGAGATTGTGTTTTCACTTTACTTGCATACTAGCTTTATGAAAAAGTGGGATATTAGAATGGTGAAGTATGGCTTGGTTGCTTAAGTCAAGGAAGTATGGTGGCTTGGTCCTCCTTTTTCCATTTTTAAGGAACTATGTTCCTAACTAGTTGGTTACATGTTTGGTTAATCATACTAGCTAGTTACACTTCTAGTTGCATGGGTTGCATGGCTTTGGTGCACTTTACTTGCCACCCCATGATTAACACATAATCCCTTTTTGGAAAAGAATGATTAGTATTAAAAGTGTTTCGCATTACTAACTTCGTAATATGAATATTTACTATTCACAATACTTTAATTCGTCTAGGATCATAATTTCTCTGATATATAATCCTCTAGTTATTCCATAATCCTCGTATTCCTCGATACATCGTAAATTATGAAACAATTAGTAAAAGTGAAAATCTTTGAATTTTGACAGTTTTCACATTCACTCATTTGTTTCATACAATAATATTACATTCTCGATTTTCCAATATTCCATCACTTACTTAGTGTGGGCTAAAAAGTTTTTCATAATCCGTAGAATCACTATTCATTAGGGTCGTTTATAAATTATAAAAAAATGCGTCAAAAATACGGTTTATTACAGTTGTCTTTTAATGTATTGGCCCATTCGTGGGTTGATTATTTTTTTCTTTTGTCTTGCGCTTTAACGGGACTTGGTCTTTCATGGGATTAGTTCTCTGCGGGATTGTTTACCTTCTTCTTTTCTCTACTATTTTAGGATTATAGAGGCTTTTTCATTACTTATAGATATAGGTTGGATTTGGATTGAGTTTTGGTTTGATATTGGATTTGAATATTTTTTAAATTTAGATACTTTTTAGATTATGATAAGGTTTTGGTTTTAGGTTATATTTGGATACAGTTTGTTGATTCGGTTTTGGTTTGAATTAGCTCTTGGGTTCTCCTTTCATTTTCATCGGTTGCGGATTTATTTAGAGTTTGAAGTTGTTTTGGTTGATTATTGCATGACATGGATGGTTTCCTTTTCCGGTTTACTAATTGAAGTTTTCTTGGTTTTAGTTTCGATTTCTAGACACTGCGATTGTATTTCTGATTCTGGTTGCTATTGGATGACATAGTGTTAGGAATATATTTATTTGATGATGTACAAAATACTAGAACAGGGTCTAGATTAGTTTATCTGTAATAAGTCTTTCTAGTCTCTGAAATGTATAATCAGAGTCTAGATAGTCAACATTCATGTTACTTGTACTTAGAAGAATTTCTGTAGAAAGTGAAACCAGAGTCTGCATGAAGATCAGAGTCTGGAAGGTGATCAGAGTCTATAGACTATCAGAGTCTATGATCTATCAGATTCTACATATGATCAGAGTCTGAAGATCATCAGAGTCTGAAGGGTTCAGGGTCTATACAGTTACAATTAAATTTGGAAGAAGATCACAGGAATGGAAAGTCTTAGAAGATCAAGATAAATATATTACAGATATGTTATGGGAAAGAAAGAGTATTCTAGAAGGGAACTGTCAACTAATAATTAGGAATTCTATTCCTATTGTAATTTATCTTTCTGTTATTAGTTGATAGGCA
>QRFB01000128.1:57235-82164 GCA_008931105.1 Oenanthe javanica | reverse complement strand
TTGCTGAGGAGTGCACTTCTGACGATGATGATCACGTTACTCCTTCTTTTATCTATTTTGATCAGGTGTTTCCTCAGTCTTGGGCGTCTGCACAACAAAGAGGCATAAATGATAAAGATTCTTTTTAGTGTATTTTGGATATTCATCTTTCTGAGAGACTTAAGGCTTTTCAGAAAAAATCTTTTCAACAGGAACATGGTTACTATCCTGGTGAAGAAGATCAAGTCTTAGATGGAGCTGTTAAAGCTAAGCTGCCTGATGTTGCTGCTCAATTATCCAGTGTGGTCCAGGACATTTCTCATATTAAAACAAAGCTCACTGGTGTTGATAATACAACTTCTCTGCTCAATACAAGATTTGACAGAATTCACTCCCTTCAATTATCCAAAGAAGTCGCTTTTAAAGATGCTCTAGCTGCTATCACTATAACTCAAGCCTCTCTTCAAACTACAGTCTTTGATTTGACCACCAAGGTTGATTCAGTCATTGCAGCTCAGGCCAATATCTCAACGGTTCTTGAACAGATTCTTTTGGCTGTCACCAGTAATAAGGATGATGATGTCAAAAAGGGAGAGAAGAAAGGTGAATCCTCCAGGAGAAAGGATGATGGTTGTAGAGATGATAAAAAGGGAGTTAAAAGGAGGATAGATGGTGATGATGGGGCTAGTTCTCATGGTCCTAGGGGTCCTGGTGATGTATCACTCAAGCTTTCTGGAATGGCTGGATTATCAAAATATCAAACACATCAATTAGGGACTGGACATGGGAAATCAGAGTCTAAGTTAGACTCTGATAAACAAAGGAAGAAATCAGACTATGATGAAACTCAAGAACCTTCATACTGGAAGTGCAGTCAATCAAATCTGCAACTTAGAGCTAAAAAGAAGATAGGTCTTGGAGGATTTGAAGAATCTGACATTGACAGAACATCTACTCTAACCAGGGATCCTCAATCCTTGACAGATAGGCAGTTTGAGAAGATCACTCAGAAGCACTTAAATAAAGTGGTGTCTGCTCAAATTGTTTATAATGTTTTTGAAAAAAAGATACAAGGAGATCAGGGAGGTACAGAAAAGGTGAAGAATGAGATGCTGGTTTACTTCTTAGAAGGTGGAAGTGTAAGATGGATTAGTCAGTCAAATTTTATCTTTTTCAAACAGGCTGAGGAACTACAGTATATTAGATTCCTACTTCAAATTGCTTATGAAGTTAACAAGAGCAAAGAAGCTGTCACACACAAATGGTTCAAGGAGATTGATAGGAAGCTGATTTTGCACAGACAGGCAAATCGACAAATGGGCAAATTTTCTTTAAAATATGTTGATACTGAGGGAAATGATCAAGTCATGCCATTGGAGGAAAAACAGATTAAATTTCAAGAAGGTGTGGGTCATTACTTTGGGTTTCAGCCTATGAGTGGGAAAGTTAGTGTTCTGATGTTGAAGGACTTAAAAGATCAAGAAAGCAGTGCAAATGATCTGAGAGCAGCTTACTGTCAAATTAAATGTTCAAATGAAGAAATGAAGAAATTAAAGAAGTTTGTTGGTGAAGCTCTTGCAATTGTGGAGGAAAATATGATGAACTCATTTTTGAAGAATAATCCAGCCTTTGAGAAAATTAAATAAGAAGTAATTCTTTTTCCTTTATAATGCTTTTATACTGTTCTAGATTAATAGTTTTATTCTTTAGTTTTGACATCATCAAACCTTGATTTATGCTTACATTTTATAAAGCATAAATAGGGGGAGATTGTTAGGGATATATTCATTTGATGATGTACAAAATACTAGAACAGGGTCTAGATTAGTTTATCTGTAATAAGTCTTTCTAGTCTCTGAAATGAATAATCAGAGTCTAGATAGTCAACATTCATGTTACTTGTACTTAGAAGAATTTCTGTAGAAAGTGAAACCAGAGTCTGCATGAAGATCAGAGTCTGGAAGGTGATCAGAGTCTATAGACTATCAGAGTCTATGATCCATCAGAGTCTACATATGATCAGAGTCTGAAGAACATCAGAGTCTGAAGGGTTCAGGGTCTATACAGTTAAAGATAAATTTGGAAGAAGATCACAGGAATGGAAAGTCTTCGAAGATCAAGATAAATATATTGCAGATATGCTATGGGAAAGAAAGAGAATTCTAGAAGGAAACTGTCAACTAATAATTAGGAATTCTATTCCTATTGTAATTTATCTTTCTGTTATTAGTTGATAGGCAGCTCTCTATATAAACTCTATGTAACCTAATTGTAAAAGTGTGGAAGTCGAAGCATAATTTGTCTGAGTGATATTTTTGTGAGAGCATAGAGATAGAGAGAGTTGCTGTGATAAACACAGAGAAGCTGCTAGGGTTTGTGTACACCCTAGGAGAGTTTTGTATTTATAAATCAATAATACAAACAGTACTTATTTATATCTTTATGTTTGAGTTTTGTTCTTAAATTGATTTTAAATCAGGCAGAAAAGACACACAAGTATTCAACCCCCCCTTCTACTTGTGCAATTGGAAAAACACATAGATACTCTTTTTTCTATTATTTTGTGGTTGTAGATGGGGATTTGTGGTTTCATTTTTAATTGGCAAACTCCCAATTAAATATCACGAGTTTGAGGAGGACTGATAAAATAAATAATATTATTATAATAGTGTAGTATTATTATATAATTTTGTTATTATATTAGTTTCTTTATTATTATTTAGATGGTGGCTATATGAGACTCGTTTATATTGTAATTGAGAATAAGTTCATTATAATAAAACTGTAGTTTTCTCTTCTCTCTATAATTTATCACGACCAACATTATCAGTCAATTTTATCTACTAAAACTATAGACCAACATCTTACCGAGGAGGTGGCTATCAACCCAATAGTCAAGGCCTTAATGGAATTCCGCAACATGGCTAAAATGTTTTGAAATGAAAGATTTCTATAAAAATGCTATTTTCGTAAATGCAGTTACTTCTACCTCAATAAAATCAAAACCTATTTGGATCAATTATTTAAATATCTAAAATCGAACTAGATGCACAAGGTTCGACACATATTTAGCCAATGTTGAATGTGTATCTAAGGAATGGCACATTCGACACATTCTGAAAGAGTTAGAACATTTTCCAAGATTCACCCATACTCTAATATGTCAACACATTTTATTTGTGTTAAAAAATAACCAAATCCTACATGCATCTAGGCAGGTCGACACATCACTACAAGGAAAACTGAAACAGACAACGGTTTTTCCCCATTGTCTGACACCCTGTTTGCCCGTTGAGTATTGAGGCGCCGTCTGATATGCACCTCAGACAACGGTATGCTAACTGTTGTCCAAAAGATTGCAAGACAACGCCCCATGTTCTAGAAACCATTGTACAACACCTAGAAACTACAATGATATGTTTAAAAACACTTGTCTGAAATGAAGTCAGTCAAGTGTTTTAAAAATTACATATGTTCTTGTTCAAGGGTTAAGACAATGGTTTCTTAAATAGAAAGAGTTGTTTTATCAACATTTACATAACGGTTTTATAAATGAATATCATTGTTGCATAGGTGTGTCCACAAGTGTTTTTAGAAACAAATGAAATACATTGAGGGCATTTACACAACTGTTTCTGACTAAGAGACCTGTTGTTGTAATTCTATACAGACAAATCTTTTCTTAATTTAAAAGTATTGTTAGAACTCTCATATACAACGGTTTGTTTATTCTACATGCTTGTGTATGTTATAGTTAGATAAGAAAATTCTGCATATAAAATGTTGTCTAAATTTATACAAAATGGCTAATTTTAATTTATACATACAATGGTTTTCTTATTTAGAACAATTGTTCTTTGTTTCTTCCCCAACAATTAAAAGACATGTTCTTGAATGCTTTCTTCCATAACTGCACCTTGTCCTGGATGGTTTTTCACCTTTTCTTTCACTAGCGAAGTCGTTGTAACAATAGCCAACATTTCTTCATTTGAGGTTGTGGGGTTGGATGCATGATCCAGAGATTAATTGTGTTACAGTTTATTTTTGTGCATTTATGGCAGCCACAGGGGAACAATGACACCTCTACGAGTTCTGAAAGGAAGCCTCTCGGACAATTCATGCACATAAGTTGTTCTAACACGTAGGCAAATAATCACATAATCGTATTCCCCTGAAGGCAAATATGTTAGCAGATGATGGCAACAATAAATTATACATGTACTAAATACTTTAACTAATTACTTAAAATCAGCCAACTCAAATGAACAAGTTAATTATAAAATAATAACAATCTCTTACGATTCCTAGTGCAAGAATCTTGTTCTACTGCAACTTGAACTTCAATGCGACACATTGAAAGGATGTACAACATAAAAAATTATACTTAATATTTGTATGTTGACTAACTTAGGATAATAATTAAGGGATGAAGAAGAACAGAACTCTACACCCAAAAACACAAACAACAAGCCAATAGGCTAAAATATTTAAAAAAACTAGTGTTATAAGTCGATGGTTATTCAATTGCAGTCCGATCTCCAAGTGATTCTAACAATATCAAAATACTATTGATGATACTCATTAAAACAAGGCCAAGGACATAGGTATAATACATAAATTCACATAATATAACACTGCATAAGCAAAATTTAAATTCAATTAATGATCCAGCAAAACACCATACCATTTACTGAATCATAGAGGGTCCCGGATTCATGATTGACACCTTCATTCCAGACGGCTGAAAACCTGTACACTTCATGGATGCCCCATATTTTGATCCCTTATTGTCATAAATAAAATCTCAATATCAGACCATGACATGAACATATATCATAACACACACACACATAACCTAATTTACTACCATAATTAACTCCAGAAACTGTAGTAATTCACTCACACATTGCCTTTCGATCACATCACATTGCGTGAAAGTGATAGCTTTTTTGTGGTAGCACTGTATAAGTCCTCAAATGAGACCATAAGGGGATGCACATGTCCTCTCCTTTCCTCTATCTTTGTCCCCTACTGCTACCACCACCACTTGATAATCAACAAGATACTTGTCAATAATTATATTCAACAAACATGACCTCGCAAACCTCCAAATAACTATATTAACTTCTATATTTACATGAATATAGATGTAGCAGAATCAATTTCTATATTAATTATTATATAAATAAATTAAAGTTCATAACAAAACCAAATCGGCCCTGAAAAAAACTAAGAGATTTAGAACCCAAATAACCCCAGAAATAAAGATAGAGAACACTTAACCAAAATCAAGAAGAAATATAACTCTCAAATTGAAACGAGATCAATTACACTTTAACCAAAGAAACCCTAAGTGAAAGTCGTGAAACTATCTAACCCATATGTTGAAGGAGATGAGCAGTCTCTCTTGAGCACGAAACCTATTTTGAGTAGTTTTTGCAAGGCGTCCCTTCAATCTTTCTCAAAAAAGTATGAAGAAGCCTCCATCTGTAAAATAAATTGAAGAAGATGAACCCTATTTCAAACCAAAGCCCTAATCATTAGCCTGCGGAGAGATGGAGTGTGAGACACACCGTACTTGAGAGATCGAGGAGCGAGAGAGCTGTGAGACAAAACCCTAGATTTTGTTTGTGTTTGAATTTTTGGGCATCTGTGTTTGGTTTTGTGGCTGAGAGGTGAAGGTGGGAAATGAAAATTTGACTAGGGGGAATGAATTATTGGCTAAGGTGGGAAATATATTGTATAAAATTGTAATAAACTTAAACATAAGTAAAAAATAATAATATTATAATATTCATTCGATTTAATTAAGGAGTTGCAATTTTTAAAAAATTATATAGCTTGAACAATGGATAAATTAAGTTGTTTTTTTATTTTCTACAAATATATTAATTATATTGTATATAAGATATTTAATATGAGTATGTAAAATTAGGATATGATTTAGATAAAATATAATATTATAAAAAGTGTTAAGACTACAAAAAATCTAAAGCCTGATTATAATAATATATAATAAATATTTTTATTTTTAGTGTTACATCAATTTTTTAATAATAGAGATATGATTATTTTATATTAATTTTAATATTTTAATTTCAATAATTAGAAAAACATAAAAATCAAATTTAATTTTTTTAAAAAATTTTAAACATCACTAATACATATAGAGGGAGGAATTTTTTTTTATAATCAGGAAAAGGGAAACATGTTAAAACATTAAAAAATAACATTTTAGTATTCATTTGATTTATATAATGAGTCGCTATTTTAAACAAATTAATAGTTCAATTAGTAACGGTTAAATTGAGATATTTTAATATTTGGTACAATTACATTAATTATATTATATATAAAATATTTAATATAAGTATATAAATTTAGGATATAATCTAAATATAATATTAGAAAAAGGGTTAATGAAACCAACTACAAAAAAATCTCAAGTTTGGTTATAAATTTATAGTATAAATATTATTATTTTTAGTTTTATATATTTTTAATTTAATACGGAACTAATTATAGTATTATAAAAAACCTCAATGTGTACATTATAACTTTTAAACATAAAAACAAACTCATAACTCATAATATAAATTTATTACAAAAATTAAAATTTATTAAAAAAACTACGAAAAACACAACAGTTTTTACAATTAAAAACTGTTGTCTTCATCCAACACATACAGCAAAATTGTTAAAAAAACTGTTGTCTGTTTAACAGTAAAGGACAAAATTACCTTTTTATAATAAGACGAAAAATGTTTCTACAAGTTTTTTTAATACTTTTGTTAAAAAATGCGCACAAAATAAATTTAAAAATTCTAATTTTTTTTACACATCACAAACATCGAAATATCTTAACATCCGTACGGTTGGATCATCGAAAAAATTAATTTTAATTTAATAAGAAAGAAATTATAGATTTATCATAAACTCAATATCTACTTCTTAACTCGTTCATATAAAATGTATACTCATATTGTTCGAATTACAAAACTATTACTTATTATTAACAAACTATATACATTTATATGTATCCATATTATAAAATTATAAAATTATAATTTATTTTGTCTTTGTAAAATGAATTAATAATTTTAATTTTAATTTTTTATAAAAACTTAAACCTGTATTCATAATTTTAATTATAACAACGTGCATACATAATTATTTCGCTCTTTTAATATATCATATAATTTTAATGTAATATATTATTTATAGTTAGTAAAATGAGAATTTTAATTTATTTTGTTTTTATAAAATGAGTAATTATTTTTAATTTTAATTATTTTTTAATAAAATAGGTAACTATAATAATAATTATTATAATTATAACAACGTGTTTTCATATATACTTATTTCACCGTAATTTATCGAAATGACATTATAAATATAATTTTTTAATCTTTAAAGTGAGTCTTTTAATTTATTTAATTTTATAAAATGAATAAATATTTTAAATTTAATTATAATTATATACGCATATATTCAAATGAACAGGTGCTGCCTTGAGACACTTTTCTAGCTTCCTCGTTTTACGTGCCCACCTTTTCTCTTTTCCTTCTTCTTCATCTTCCTATTGCTTCGTCTTCATCTTGTCTCTTCTTCCTATTGGCATTTTTTTAAGCTAAAATGCTTAAAACAATTCGTTTTTTATGAATTTTGGTTTTTTTAAGCTACAACTTAGAAAAATATATTTAATTATGTATATGTACTAATATATATATTTTTCTAGTAATTAGTAGATAATTTATGGTTCGAATAAGTGTTAATAATATATTTTCTTGTTTAAAAGTTAGGATATAAACATTAGAAATTTTTATAAAACTATAATTAGCTCCATATTAAATTAAAAATATTTTTTCCGATAATCAAACCGTACGGATGTTAAGATATTTTGGTTTTAGTTATGTATAAAAAAACTAAAAATTTTATAATTTATTTTGTGTGCTTTTTAACTAAACTAATAAAATGTGTTTAAAAATATTTTTCGTCTTATTATGAAAAGGTAATTTTTGTCATTTTCTGTGAAACAGACAACCGTTTTAACAAAAATTGTGTTGTATGAGTTAAACGAAGACAACGGTTTTCTACGTAAAACCGTTGTGTAGAGTTCTTACTTTGCACAACACAACATTGAAAAAGTGTTATCTGATGAGCTCTATCAGACAACACAATATTGTACTGTTGTGTGAAAACGTCTTACATAATGCCTCACAATAAACACTTGTCTGATATCAACAACGGTTTCTTATAGAATTGTCTGAAGTCTATTCAAATAACAGCTTTATTAAACCGTTGTATGGAGCTATTGCTTTGCACAATACGACATATAAAAAGTGTTGTGTGATTGAGTTTTTTAGGCAACGGGTATAACACTGTTATATAACACATGGATTAGACAACAGTTTTTCAGGGGGGAAATAAATCATTGTATGTTAATTCTGGACAACACTTTTTTCACTGAGCGTTGTCTGATTGGTGTTGTCTGAAGTTGTTTTTCTTGTAGTGCATTTGCAAATTGACAAAGGAAAATTCTAAGGCATCTATACCGGAATAAAAGTTGACACATTTTGTGGTGGATGGAAATCCTAAGACACATGCAAAGGATGACACATTTCATAGAACTTAGAATTTGTTCAACTCATAGATGCAGGGCCACACCAGTCGACACATTTATTATAACATGGAATAATTCTAAGTGATGAACAAGGTCATACATGGAGGCAAGGGTCGACACGTTCTCTAATGCACACTTGAGAAACAATGTCAACACATATTCATGTATTTCTATTATTGTGAAGACTACACTACTTAAACAAAATAAAGATTTCATTTCAAAGTGTTCGAATAGAAGGATATATACACAGCCAGAAAGAGAGACACGAAGAAGAACTCCATTAAAGACATCTGAGCTTTGTATTAATTATTCTAGTTGGATCATTGTAGCTAACCAATTCATTGATTTAGACTGTAGCACATCAGGGTTTATAAAATACAAAAGTATATTCCCCGAATTATTCTTGTCGTTATATTCTTTGAAATCTATATCATACCAACTAAGAACGAACTCATAAAATAAATCAAAAACTACCCATATAGTATTCAACCCCCCTTCTACATGGAAAACTACTCATATCATATTCAACCACCCTTCTACGATAGTTTGGGACTGAACAACTTGCAACGTAACTCCCCGTTATCGCCTCAAAATAATTTAGGTGCCATTTCTTGACTTTTCTTGGAGTGTAACTCCCTATTATCTCCTCAAAATCTAGAAAAACCACTACTTGATTTGCCTTTGAGTGTAACTCCTCGCTATCTACTCAAAGTCTCGTGATACCCCTTTTTTAGACTTATAATCTGTCCATTTGCCGATTTATGATCTTTCCTCTTTCTCATGAAGCAAAGACACTTAATTCATCATCGGCTTGTGTAAGACTTGAGTTTTTGAACGAATATCACCCCGCTCGTTTCATCACTCTACAAAGAATTGAATACAAGCAAAGCCAATAATATATTTTATAAGAGTGAGATTAACTCGTGGAAAACTAGATCAAACCTTCTACAACCATGTGTGTGTAAAATGTGTATGTGAATATATGTATAATACAGGCTTATGTTCAATTAAGAACTCCCTTATTTGAGTAACTGAGGAACCAACAACAAATATAATTACAAAATACATGAAAAAATTGTTGAACAAAAAAAAATGACAGAACACAAAAAATAGTCACAAAACAAACTCAATAATTATATAACATACAAAAAATATATAACATAAAATTACAGAACACTATTCAACATTGATATTCTATAATTTATGTTCCATGTTTTTTATATATTATGTAATTTTTAGTTTGTTGTGCAATTGTTTTTTCCTTTTTATAATTTTTTGTATATTCTGTAATCTTCTATAGTTATTTGTTAATCAAATAATTAATTATTAAATAGGAATTGGTTCCTCAGTTACTCAAATAAGTAGTTATTCGCTGAGCCTTACTATATATCTATATATATATGGAAAAGTTACATGAAGACTTTATTTTTATTGGAAATATCGAAGACCATTATTGGAAATATCGGAGACCACTGCAAGACAAATATATGTTGCAGTATAATATATTTTGTAATGTTTGACAAACAATATATATATGGTTTCCGACGTTTCTAATAAAAATGCAGTCTCCATATAACAAACAAACAGGTTGGGTGAAAGAGATTGTGTTAGGAATCTACATGTAATTTGATGATAACATTAATCTAAGAATCATAGAAATTTTATTTGATATAACTGATCAATTGATATGAAAGTTATAAATATCAATTGACAGGAAACCATTTACCTNACCATTTATCAGTTGAAGTATTTATATGAATCAACTGATAATTTGGATTGTAGCATAGGTGTACTTAGTCTATTTCAATCGATAAGGTATAAGTCAATTGATATTATTTCTATCAATTGATGTTAGAGTTGATTGATATAGATCATCAATTGATGTGTAAATTAAACTGTCAAATTGAAATTATTTGAAGACAAGAAATTATAAAAGTGAAGGATGATCGATTGATATTGAAGCATCGATGGATAGGAGATCAATCGAAGAAGCCAAGTCAAGTATTGAATATCGTCAACTGATGTGAAGACCCATCGATTGATATATCGATTGATAACATCTATCAATCGATAAGTCGTTATTTATCAATCGATGGATATAAAGATCAATCGAAGAAGAACATCGGTTGATGGATTAAAAGAAGGATCAATTGATATGCTTAATAACAAATTATCAATTGATTGAGACAACACAGAAGGACTATCTATTGAAGATCCAAAGGACAAAAGCACACATATGGAAGACAGTCTATGATGATTGTGAAGACTCAATCTGTAGCTGTCTTTCAAACCTTTTACTAAAATGGAAAAAGGTAAAAGGAAGGTAGATAGAAACAATCCAAAAACAGGAATGGTAAAAACACACTTATAGTATATAAACAAGTGTGGTAGCATTGTTAGAGAAGAGAACAAGTTAGGCAATATTTCTTGAATCAACTATTCAGCCTTAAAGCACTTTGTAAGAACAAATGATTCATTTTCTAACTTTGTAAAAACAAAGCTAGGTTTCTTTTAACCTAGGAACATTGAGCAAAAATATACACTGATGAAAAAACCAATCCATTATTAAGTTTTATTTTCAGTTTTTATTTGTTCAAACATATTCTCTCTAATTCTCAAACATCAGTAACAAATATTAAAATAAGCAAAAAGTTTTAATAGTTGTATTCAACCCCCCTTCTACAAATATTGACATAGTTTTGGGAAATAACAGTTTGAATATGTGTTTAACGCATATAACACTAGACCCAAAACATGCACCTTAAACTTCAGATGTCTTCATGATTCTAAATCTGCCCATGTCTGTATTTGACAGTTTTGACCCTCTAAACAATATTTTCTACAAGAACTTTAAACTCAAAAGTTGTGGAGAATGAAAAGATCTTTCCAAAATATTCAAAATCAATGAATTCCGACTTACGATGAATTTGTTACGAATTTTACAAGATGGTTGAGATGTGTATGAATTAAAATCCTATGAACTTCAATAAAAAAGATAAGAAAAAGAATAAAAATTTGTATATCGAGAGAGATATATGACTGCTAGTCTTGGTGGCTCGGAAGTAATATGAAAAATGAGTAGATCTTAATCAACATATAGAGTTTTAGAACCCTAATATCTAAATCTACTCGAATTAGTTATTCAAATCTGACTTATATTAGAAGTCCCATTATTTAACACTAATTATAATTCCTAATCTTTACTCAATTTTAATCTTTCATTTTTTATATTATTAATCTATTTTATTATTTCAAGAAATATGGAATATTACAGAGATATTTTATATTATTCTTTTAATCTAACGACACTTACATATTTGGAGAAAAATCTAACGATCATGGTTTGTTTTATGGTTAATTAAAGATCTAACCGTTTTAAAATATCTATACTATATTATTATAGCCAAATTATTAAAAGTTTTGGTCGGTCGATCGGTCGGTACTGGCCATGGGTCTAAAAAATGTATTTTTATTAAATATTATTTTACTTATTATAATACAGGCCATAACTATATATACTAACTAAAATTTTATTTTTTAGGCCCGATTATATATTTATTATAACACGGATCCAAATTATATAATTTTACTTATTATAATACGAGACTTAACTATATACATATCTATATTAGCTAAAATTTTATTTTTTAGACCCAATTATATATTTATTATAGTACGGGTCCAAATTATAACATATTTATAATAAATCGAATAAATTTATATAAAATAAGAGAACATATAATATTAACATAAATTCTTAATATTATAAAATTTTATATTAATTATTAATAAAAATATAAATAAAAAATCAATTTATTTAAAAATTAGTTATGAAGCAAGGGTTATAAACTTGTATTAATTGGTATACAAGGACGATTGTTTTCTTTGGAGCTTTATAAATAGTTGTTACATGAGAACAGAAAAATAAACAAGCACTTGGTGATAAATTTATATCACCAAAAAAGAAAAAACTTTGGAAGTAAGTAATAAAGACAAGAATTCCTTTTTGTGATTCTTGAGTTATTGCTGCACTAGTTGATGCATCTTTATTTGTTACTGCTGTTGGCTCCATTGTCATGGTTTACTGCAGCGTTTTAACCTGCATTAGCAAATACAACACAAAAAATATTAAGAATAATTCTTAATCGATGTTATGAATGTGGTGCTTTACTGGCAAATATTTATCGTAGGTAATGCATGTTGGCTTAACTTGCATCTGTAATCTGTTGCTGGCTTGCAGCACTTGATGGAGTGAGTATTTGTAGTAAATAATAATATTAGTATCACTAGATTTGAGCAAGAATCTTCAATTCTCTGTTAAAGAGAATTGTGGTGGTTCATATATACAGTGAGCAAGAATCTTCAATTCTCTGTTAAAGAGATGAATGTTGTAATATTTAATGCATGGGTTACTGAACATTGTTGGAGGGAAATAAGAGTGCTTCTAGCTAAAGGTTGCTAACATGTTTAGTCATAGAATGCATTGCATGAAAAAGGTAACAGTTTATCTAAATATACTTATAATGACTTGCATTGGTAGCTAGTTATACTAATCCTATAATAACAGAATTCTCTTCAGTACTCATGGTAACTTGCATATTACCTCCAGTGGTACGATAGTTGGGGAAGGGCACATTGCCATTCTCAATGCGCCTGATGTCTGCCACAAGGATTTCATAATGCCTCTTCACCTCCTCAGCTGTCTTCCCACCAACAGCCCTGGCAACATTGTACCAACGGTCAGGAGTGTCCTTGTCATACACAGCCAGAGCCTTTTCAAAAGCTTTGTTCTGCTTAACAGTCCACGAGCCGTGGGAGGACATTGATGCCATGCAAGTTAACGGTGAGAAGAGTATATAAAATGGTTAAGAGCAGAAGTTGTGTAGCTAAAGAAATCGATTTGACATAAAATAAAAGGAAAGCGAAGAGTGTGAAGGATTTCAACTAAGAAGTCAGTGAGAAAACTCTTAAGCATGAAATTGGTATGTGCAGAGAAGTTGAATTGCTTGTTCTTATATAAGCTCCAGGAGTAGAGGAGGTCAGGTTGTAGGGACATGCCACTTGGCCTATAGAGATTGAATCTTTTTGAGAATATTAATGATTTGTCTCCTTAAGGACCATGAAATAGAGGAGGACAAGGAAGTGCCAAAAGGCCTAAGAATCAGAACATCCAGTGCTTTACTTTTATAATTTGAAGGCATATAGTAATATTGATAGACTTTAAACATAGAAAAAGCGGTAAATATTGCCTTTGAAAACTCAACCAAATCAACCACACAGAGTAAGTCCCACTCGCAATAGGGTATTAGAAGAGTTAGATTGACGCAGATTCTTCTCCTACAGTCCTAATCCAGGAAATTGAGTGTTCTTTCATTAAATTATGCATGAGAAGCACTTGCATCAACTTATCTAGAATTAGAAGGTCCATGTTTAGACAGTAACTAAAATTAATGTTTTACTGAGGTGACACAAGATAAACTCTAAATTTTATGGCTTCTGATTTTACTTATTTTACGCTAATCTGTGGGTTTTCAGTTTCCATCCATTTTCTTTTCCTCAATAAAACTCACCTGGTCATGAAAAGTTTGTATAAGAATTTGCTAACAAATAGTATATATAATCTTATTGCTCTAATTAGCAGAGATATTATCTTTGTGTAGCAATAGAGGTGCTGTGTCCTGAACAACATTCCAAGCCATATTGCTGGTTAGCTGACTCCATGTAATGATAATGTTATGGATTTTCTTAAGAAAGGGCGGAACATAGTACGTACACTTTCTCATCAAGGACCCTATCCTGAATATGGGGTATTTTAGCAACAGAAGGGCTTCCATAATTAATTAAAGAGGCCCCTCTTTGATTAGGTTTTATATGGTGTAGATTTTAGCACGAAAAAAATCATTCTCTTCCATCCATTATCTGAAAATTATTTTGCACTTTGTGTCATACATTCTTATGATATGTGTTTCAAATCCTTCACAGGATATGCTATCTTTCAATCCAGTAAAAATTTTGTCCAGGTCACAAACATTGTCCCTGATCCTATTATAATGTCTTTTTTAGTATAGATAAGTCTTGAACTACACATTTATAATGATATTAAGATTCATGAAGTTGCTTGTCAAAAAAAAACAGATTCATGAAGTTAGTATGTTAAGAGAATATGTTTTCTTAAGTTAACTCCCAATTGTTAAGTATGATTTAAACATAATCCTGATCTGGAGATACAGTAAACGGGACAGTTCTATCGTACGTTTTAGCAGCTCTTAGACGCTTCTGAAATTAACAAACAGAAAATAAGACTACTAGTATCAAGGATATCTCTGCCATCAGATAAAAAGATTAAAATACTTTACAAGAGAAAATGATGTTGCAAATTATGTAACAAAAACTTAAATTTTTTTAAAAAAAACTTAAATACATAGATCAATAGATATTACCTAGTTTCTTTTTCATTATAATTCTTGTAAGCTTAGAGACGATAGTTATTCTCTCTTAAAACTTTCTGGACATCATTCAAATGTAGACTAATGTCATTAGATTGCACTTTAAATGGGTGAACATCCTGTTATGTCCTTGTAATTGTTTTACCTTCCTGATTTGTTTAAGATGTGTGTGTACGCGTGTGTGTGTGCACGTTTATACAAGAAAATTGGCGGCAAGTACTTCTGTAGGAATCTTTTCTGAGCAGGTTCAGAAGTCTATCTTGTTCAGTTGCCTTAGTTTATCCTCTAGTGTCTGTTGGTTAGATTTTTTGAGTACGGTCACTCATCAGTTTTTCCATTTTCTATTATCAAGCTTCGCTGATCTCTCAATGTCAGAACTACCGTTGCTTGCCTGCAGGTGAGCAAAAGTAATATTTTGTAGTCCTATAATATTGGTAAATTTCATCACAATGGTCATCTTTTTGGGTAAGAGTTCATATTTTCAAGTGATTTTATGGACCTTTAGATTCTAATAAAGCTAGATAGTTCATATTTTATGGACCGCTTTCTACTTTTCAGTGGCCGTGCTGGAGTACTGCAAGTTGCGACATTGGACCAAAGACCCAATTTTAAGAAATCGCACAAGGCCTGGAGCTTTTCTCCTTGCCTGTACTCTTTCTTTCAGTTTATCAGTGATTAATTAAGTTCACAATTTCTTGATGAGTCTTTAGTATATAGCTTTAGCCTTTAGATGTCCAAGTCGTAGTACAAAGCTAGTACACCATAATAATAGTGCTTCACTACAAACTTTTCCAAGGGAACACACCACAATACATATCTGGTTAGGTTAATACTAATACTTACATAAAAAAGCATGAAATCTTAGAAATTGGATGGAATGCCGGTGGCTTTTTGAAGCTAGTGCACTAGAGTACTATGAGGGTCATTTGGCAAAGATCTTGCATATAAACCCCACTTGAATTGACTTCGTATGAAATTAAGTCTAAGAACAAATAACAACGTATATAGACTTTTAGTGATTAAAAACTGATACATGATCACATAAGGATGTTAGCTTTTGAGGTTCCTTATTTGACACGTATATGTTGATGATAGTACTAAATTAGGATTCCTTATAGGAGGTCCAGAAATGGATTTATATCAACTTGATAAAAGCAATCTTTGAAAACTCTAAAATGATCCCTCTGCAACCAAGTTGCAGGAGTCATATTCAGGGGATCTTGGCCACAGACTAAATGGGGATGTGCTGATCATTAGTTGAGAACTACGTATGCCAATTTTCTGGAATCTGTACGACACAAAAGGGTTGGAATCTTTATCATTCAGTGTATATCAAGATTGGTATGTGGATCCGTGGTCCTTCCAAGTTGAAAAACTGGGAGACTTTTAGACTCTAAATGGTCCAATGTATTACAATTACGAATAATGAATGGAACATGACTGAATTTCATTAATCAGCGTAGAATCATATATCTTCAGAAAAAAGTGTGTATGACTTGTTTATGTTTTATAGTNCACCAGTCACTCCTGACCCTACATGGATTACATCAGTTGAGAACTTTGTACTTGCTATTTCTGAAGCAAGTTTTCTACCTTGAGGGTAACCAAAAACATCAGGACTTTAATTGAGCCATGTTTTGAGTTATTTTCTTGTACAGCAAGCTTAACTGAGCCATTTTCTGAGTTATTTTTCTAGTACTGATCAATTACAACAATTTATTTATTCACGTATATGCCACCACTGAGACTTGAAATCTGAGTACTCGACCTCTGTTACCAAGAGAAGAGGGGTATCCACAGTGATTGTGACCGAGCTTGAAAATAATACAGCCTGGCCATGCAAATTATCTTCTAAGGGTACAAAAGATGCTGTTCATTCAAAATGGTGATAATACGTATGTGGCTTACACAATTATATATTTATATTGACAATAAAAAGAAGGCGGTACAAAGAGGCGACCAACAGGATATGATGTAATTCGGTGTATGTCACCAGTCATTTATCATTTTCAGTTGGAATTGTAATTTAATCTACCACTTGAACACACAAATAAATTTGTACTATGTCTACAAGATTCTTTTGTAGGACATTAAGATATTGTGCGACATGGAGTTCTCATATCCTCATGATGTGCATGTACTTGACTTGTCTGATAACTTGATACTATTCTACTATGCATTCACAATTTTAGTAATCGTCAGGAGTTTTCTTCCAATCTTAAAAACAGTTTCTGCAACTAAATGCATTTGAAAATGGCAGAACTTGAGAAGCTGCTTTAAGAAAAAAGCTGTAATACATAGCTTACGAGGCATGCAATTTTCAAGACCTGTCGTAGTATTTGATTGTAGTACTGTATCCGATATGGACTTTAAAATTTTTTGATGAACTATTAATAACGTATGAATTTTAAAAGATCTTTGTTCCTTTCAATCTTCTGCAGAATTGGCCGCACTTACAGATTCAGGTAGGACAGAAGTTTTATCGTATGCTTAACAAAACACTTATTTGTTTTATTCTCAACTATGTTTTCCTATTAATTTCCTTCATAACAGTGTCAATTTTCACATCACTTTCTCCATAATAATGTTTTCTAGTAAAAGAAATGTTAAACTAGCCCTTTCCCTTAATATTACCAGATTCTTAAGCTGTGGCCAGTGCACCTAACATTCCCAAGTGCTCTTAATTCATACAAAGCACTTGCTTACCTCAACTCTTAATTTGGGGCCAACATGAAACATAAATCTGGCTTCTCTAGTTCTGTAAATTGGTCTGGTATAAAATGTGCGAAATATATCTATTTTAAACAAACCAAACCTTTGAAACATTGACTTCTATTATAAACCGAAGCCTTAGGGCCTAGAGGCTTTTAAATTGGGGAAGAGACCTAAGAGGCCTAATATTGATATTGCACTTCAACTTTAAAAAATATAAACTATATATCCAGAAACGAGTATGCTTTTCTTTCAGATTCTATAAAAATGACAGATCAGACCAAGTCATGCCAGTGTTATGCGTGTTGATATATCCATTTTGACTCCTACAACTCGGAGTTCAGTATCCAGAAAACTTTTATTCAATTATTCAGGAGTGGATCAAGGTATGCAACGAGTAGAAGTCATGATAAAAGGACATGATATAGGAGTAATGACCTGCTAATGGAAGTTGTATTGCTCTGTGCTAGGATGGTGCACTACGTACGCTATAATAAACTCAACCATGTCGTATCCTCATAAAATCAAAATGATAATACTACATTATTTTATTTACGTCATTTGTTGCCTCACTTTGTAAGTATGACGCTAATAATAATAATAATAATAATGATCTTATGTCTGATGATGCAACTTCTTGGAATGATGATTCAATTCACAGTATTTTTGATCCAGTGGTAGCAAGTTTAAGGATGAGACTAATCATTTTTATTGAACTGGTACAACAAGTAATGAATTTTTTGTGAAGTCTGCCTATATCTCTTCCATAAATGGTGTGTGCAATTCTTGTTCTACGGTT
This sequence comes from Oenanthe javanica, assembly GCA_008931105.1. Classification (NCBI taxonomy): domain Eukaryota; kingdom Viridiplantae; phylum Streptophyta; class Magnoliopsida; order Apiales; family Apiaceae; genus Oenanthe; species Oenanthe javanica. The sequence goes on along the minus strand of QRFB01000128.1, from coordinate 63,605 downwards.
TCTGTTGTTGATAAGAAAATTTAGCAAACTCTTTGGAATTCATATGTACCTGGAAGCAAAGGTTTTTATATATATGATGTGCTTTTTGTAACATTCTTCCAACATGTGCTTCTTTTACCAAGTGAGGCCTAACGTTGAGCAATTCTAGTTGTGTTTTTTGTAATGCTAGTACAGAAGATATTAATCATGCCTTTGTGTTTGTCCGTGGGTGCTAGATCTATGAACAAAAGCTACCGGAGAATGGTCTTCTATGCCAAATTCGATGGATGGATTAAAGGATGCCGTATCTTCTATGTCATCAACCTCTCCAGAGGTATTTAATAGCTATCTTAATGCTTCTTTGGGGGATTTGGCATTGAAGAAGAAGTATTAAATAGATATTTAATACCTCTGGAGAGCTTATGACAGAGAAGATGATGCAACCTTTAATCCATCTATCAAATTTGGCTTAGAAGACCATTATCTACTAGGTTTCCTCCATAGATCTAGCATGCATTCATGGACAAACACAAGGGCATGATTAATGGCTTCTGTTTTGGGGGATTGGAATGAAAGAAATACGGTTTATCATGAAATTGTTCCTAAAAAATGCTCTGACGTAACCTTCCAAGTACTAAATCTTTATTATCATTATCAAAATGCATATCACGATATGTCAGAATGATAATCGTAATGACGTAATGTTGAAATGGTCACCACCAATTACTGGATGGATTGAATGTAACTGTGATGCGGGTTGGAGGTTTAGAGCAGTAGGGTTAAACTAGGACTAGTTAGTAGATATTCTAGAGGGATTTGTTTTTCTTTTCTGGATGTTAGTACCAGATTTTTCAGCTATATCATGACATGACGACTGAGGAAAGAAATTTGTTGTCTCGATAAGAAAACACTCGACAATTGCATGACTCATAGGACAGAAGCGGAGCTATGCTGACAAGAACGAAGCAGTTGCAAGTCCAAGTCACATAATAACCCTAAAAAATAGGAGGGGAGTTATACCTTATTCCTATAACATGATCGTGAGAATGATGGATAACAACTATAAATACATACCAAAGTGAAGATGAACACAACTCCATACCACTTACTTATCTACTACGGAACATCTACATCTACAACAAAAATATACTATGATACATTGTTAGTTCAGAGCAGTAGAGAAACTTACACAGAGGGGGGGTGAATGTATATGTTGATCCTTTTTACTTTTTGCTTTGATGAGTTGAGTTTGTATAGAGACTCTGGTATGTTAGTTTATGTGTTTAACTTTTTGATCAAAGATTGTAGCATAAAGAACTGTAATTCAACGCACAAGCTAACTTTCAATCTAATTTGTATTAGAAAGAACTTTGCTACAATTCTGAAATTCTAAATTGAATCTCAGCTTCTTGTCCTTCAAGAAAAATAAGGTTTGAATTCTATTCAACACACTGACTTGTGAAACTTTGCATTCCGCTAAATAGACAACATGTCTTTGGTGCACATGCTTTCACAGTCAGTTATAATATAACTAGAAATAGACAAAGTTTGCTTTCCATTCTACGAAATATATTTCTAACTAAGTTCTATGATTAAACAGTATGCTCCATTCTACTTTTTTTTTTCTGCCTTTGTCTTGTTCTTCTTTCAAGCTACATTGTAGACTTGTCATTATCTTCACAGGTTTGACTGACCCTGATCATGACAATGCTTCAAATACTTGTCTTGTTCTTCTGCACATTTCCTTGAATTTTGCTCTGTTGAAGCAGTCGAATACTCTGTTCAAATCACTTCGAGAAGTCATGATGTAGGCTTCTCGATTGACTACTCTTGAGACTTTTCAATTGGTTTTGCTTTGTTACTTCTCGATTGGCCTAGACTTCTCGAATGACTTAGTGCCATTGACTTCTCGATCAGCCTCAATTTTCATACTTCTCGAATGCTTCAAATGCTGACTTCTCGATGTGTTACATTTCTAGACTTCTCCGTCAATTGAGACTTCTCGAATAGATTAGACTTCTCGATTGATAACTCACTTCTCGAATGGCTAGTTCACTTTGACTTCTCGATTGATAACTCATCCATTTAGATTGAGACTTCTCTACCAGCTTCATACTTGACTTCTCGAACAGGCTGACTTCTCTATTGAATATTTGCCTTAGAACTAATTTCATACTTAATTGATCGATTGTCTATATATTGGCAGCCTCCCGCATCTTTCATATTCTTTCTTTTATCACACGATTCCCTGTATTGTTGTTGAAAGTATTCAACCATTCAACAGAGTGTAATCCGTGATTTATTAAATTTTGGACGTAAGTACAGTTGTTGTGATTTATTTTTCTGATACTTAACTTTAAATTTATAGGTGGTGGTAAATTATTTTTTACATAGAAACATATTTGATTTAAGTAATAGTTAATAATTATCTTGTATGACATTTCCTTCCATATGTTATATATATTTATTTTATACAATTACTTCCTTCCTTAAAAATCAATACATAAAAAGAGCACTTACCTTTTGTACAATAATGCATTCTCTAAAATTTTGATGATGGAAAAAAGTTTTATTTATTAATATTTAAAATTACAAAACTATTAGAAAATTAGAAAAGTAGTTTTAGGCAATGTGACATACGCCACATCACCGCTTGACATGGAAACAAATTCAATTTAGGTAATAGTTATTTAATTCTATATAATATTTAATTCAATATATTATATAAACTTATCTTATACAATTACTTCTTTCGCTAAAAATCAGGACATAAAAAGAGTACTTACCTTTAATTTAATAATGCCTTCTCTAAAATCTCGATGATGGAAAATGAAGTTTTAATTATCAATATTTAAAATTATAAAATTATAAAATTCTAAAAGAATTAGAAAAATAATTTCGTGTGATGTGAGAGACGCCATATAGACACCCTCATTTTCTCCTTTATATATATATATATATATATATATATATATATATATATATATATATTAATGATTATATATTATTTTTTTATAATCTTAAAAATTTTAAAAATATGTTTTAAATTAAATTCGATATAATTTTTCAAAATATTATTTTGATAATTTTCTTTCATTATATAATATACCTATGTTTTAGTTAAAGTTTATTCAATTTAATAATAAAACAAAAAATAAAACAAAAAATTTGGCACCAATGAAATATTAAGGATTAGGGTCAAAATAGGTAAAATAAGTTTTGATCCTTATATACTACCGACCTGCTCTATTAGCCATGACTCCATCGTCCAACATCTTAAGAGACAAACATGGGTCTGTTAACATATATAATATTAATATAATATTATTAGGTAATTTCATTATAATATTAATTTTCTTATTAGATCATTTCCTTTATTATTATTTAAATGTTGGCCATATAAGCCTCGTTTTTATTATAATTAAGAATAAGTTTATTTTAATAAAACCCTAATTTTTTCTTCTATTTATAATTTATCATGGTATCAAAAACTAGGTTGATTTGATCCGAGATAAGTTAATGGAGAGTAGAATGTGATGGCTACCACATGTTGGCTTTAAAACATGTGTTTTGATTTTTTTTCTCTTTCTTGTATTTTTCTTCAAATTGAATGTGTTTTTTTTGGATAATATTAATCTTGGTTTCCAATTATGATTGCATTTTTCCTAAAGCGGTTAAGATGAATTCTCTAATTTTTTTGTCTCTTGTTGTAACGCCCCCAAACCCGGGGTTAGGAATTTGAGTCGTCACATCAACATCCAATCATGTAAAACCTGCAATAACTCAATAATCCAACGAAATCACATCACAGACCCCTCTTTCTCACACATACGAGTTATAGCCTTAGAAATGATATACAACCAGTATCATTAGTTATTACAAACCAAATGTACTTATCCAAGATCTCACGTTATCAATGATAACCTCTACATGAAGTGACATTAATAACTAAATCAATACTGAGAACCTATCTCAGAGGTGAATCTCCTACTTTCCTTCCTCGAAGTATGGAGCCAATTGAATGTATTATCATTTTCTCTGAAAAATTTAATATTAAGTAATAGTGAGGGAAAGAATGTTCAATAAATTATCCACCCAATTATCTATCTGACTCTCATCCAAGAATATGATAATCACTACTATCTAAATAGTATAACATAAGGTTACCAGTATAGGGTAAGCATGATAAAATATCTCTCGACGATACATATAGTAAGAGTTTTCTGCTAAAAGTTTTTATACTAAACATGAAGTTTGGAATAACAATATGCAAACAATTAAGTTCAAAATATAAAATAAGACACTATCGAATATAGTGTTACCACTCTTTCATACTTCCTTTGAAAATTTTGAAATAAAACCCAGTGAACTTATTACATTCACAGTTTTGCTAAACTCCCATAAATATAATAAGTACCCAGTTCAACATATTGCAATAATAGTTTCTTCTCATCATAAGCAAATCAAATCACTTTGAACCATACCGATTGTAATGTATAAAATCCAGTAAAACATTTTTAAAGATTTATAAACTGTTCGGTGTACATCATGTACCCGCTTAAGTTTTCAAAATAACTTTTCGTCAAAACATCTCGGATGAGTAAGGAGAAATATTAACACTTCAGCCACTAACAACGCCCTCGGTAAATTAGCTCATAGGCTTTCTTTACTATGTTGCAGCACAATTCCAATTGGAAGATGAGACTGTATCTGGAGCATTACATCACGGTTCTACCGTACATACACGATGATCAGTCGTAACATATGGCAGCTCTCGTCATTTCTCTACATCCTGAAGGGGGAGCCACGACGTTCTCTACCGTTATTAGAAATCACCTTAGACCTCATATGGGCCAAAGTACTAGGTCATGCGTCACTCGGCCACTTACGCTATATCTCCTAGTCCACTAGAACAATCTATAAACCTGGAACCAGAACTTAATCCTAGTTCCCCAAGTATATAATACTTGTTAATAGATTCACAAAACTCTGAATGGGTACTGTCAGAATAATCGGGGCAGTCATCTCACCACAAAGGTGTGTTGACCTCCGCCAACTGATGTCCTTTATCAAGGAATGAAAACCATTTAAAACCACGACCCGGGAGTTAGTCAGAAAACCTCTTGTGATTTGATAAGTTGAAAGCCCTACTAAAGTAGGTCACTGATGCCAAAACATAACCGTTTTTGAGAAAGTAAATCACCTTTTACTCCCTAGACCGAGTGCCCTATTTCTAATAAGTCCGAGAATATTTTATTCTTATTAAAAGAATAAAATAAAATATAAATAGATATTAGGGAACCCTCACTACATTTAAATAATTTTTTCGAAGGTCAGAAATATTTTTAATAAATCATCCAAGACCTTAAATAATTTTAAATCAATATAAATATCTTAAATAATATTTATTAACTAATAAACAATTAATAAGACCCTTTCTAAACGAATATTCAGAATAAGATTCATTAATTAAATAAATATTCAAATAATATTTATTAACTCTATTTAATTCCTTTATCAAAAGAATATCAAAAATATATTTATTGGAATATTTATAATCATTATTTTAAAATAATCTGTCTCCGGTATCTCCCGGATTACAATAGTATTTAAAATAAATTTTCAACTCTCGGTCTAGGTTCGAAAATATGAAAGCCGCTCTACTCTTACAGCCTCTATATATACACTGGCATATATCTATAATAACTTATAGAATATAAACCAAAACATTTAACGATTACATTAAACCATAGCTCAATCAGCTCGTAATTTAATCAACAGTTATAACACAACAACAACAGTAGTACATCAAGTACAGGTTTCGAAAACTTGCATAAGCATAATTTAATTTCATATGCAAAATCAAGGATATAACATTTTGAAAATAAAAGTATAAGGTTGGGAAAAATTGTCTCGAGTCAAAGATACGTTTTCAGGGTCCCACTCATTCCAGAGTTTCCATCAATAGATATCATAATCCTGATTAATACTCTTAATCCCATCAACTACTTATATTACTAATAAGTATAATCGCATATCGAGTCCAATTATGACAACTTCAATTTGTACTTAGTCCCTTTACTAACACTTATTTTACCCGGCATTCACCCCCCCGGGTCTATCTTAACCATTCGTAAATCATCTATATTGGGTCCCGAAGTATCGTAGAAGAGGGGTTGAATACGATACTCACTAAATTAAAAAATTCTTTCGAATCTTTTGCGGATAAATAATTTAGAGTTTGGTTAGTGGGTTCGAGTTCATGAGGTGAATAGTGTTTAGGAGGCTGGCTTACTAATTTTCTATATTTATGAATAATCATTAATATTCTAGAAAATTAGCAAGTAATTTAATGAGACAAGTTTCGGGGAATATATCTTTCGTATATAAA
>QRFB01000128.1:24049-55511 GCA_008931105.1 Oenanthe javanica | reverse complement strand
TATATATATATATATATATATATATTAATGATTATATATTATTTTTTTATAATCTTAAAAATTTTAAAAATATGTTTTAAATTAAATTCGATATAATTTTTCAAAATATTATTTTGATAATTTTCTTTCATTATATAATATACCTATGTTTTAGTTAAAGTTTATTCAATTTAATAATAAAACAAAAAATAAAACAAAAAATTTGGCACCAATGAAATATTAAGGATTAGGGTCAAAATAGGTAAAATAAGTTTTGATCCTTATATACTACCGACCTGCTCTATTAGCCATGACTCCATCGTCCAACATCTTAAGAGACAAACATGGGTCTGTTAACATATATAATATTAATATAATATTATTAGGTAATTTCATTATAATATTAATTTTCTTATTAGATCATTTCCTTTATTATTATTTAAATGTTGGCCATATAAGCCTCGTTTTTATTATAATTAAGAATAAGCTTATTTTAATAAAACCCTAATTTTTTCTTCTATTTATAATTTATCATGGTATCAAAAACTAGGTTGATTTGATCCGAGATAAGTTAATGGAGAGTAGAATGTGATGGCTACCACATGTTGGCTTTAAAACATGTGTTTTGATTTTTTTTCTCTTTCTTGTATTTTTCTTCAAATTGAATGTGTTTTTTTTGGATAATATTAATCTTGGTTTCCAATTATGATTGCATTTTTCCTAAAGCGGTTAAGATGAATTCTCTAATTTTTTTGTCTCTTGTTGTAACGCCCCCAAACCCGGGGTTAGGAATTTGAGTCGTCACATCAACATCCAATCATGTAAAACCTGCAATAACTCAATAATCCAACGAAATCACATCACAGACCCCTCTTTCTCACACATACGAGTTATAGCCTTAGAAATGATATACAACCAGTATCATTAGTTATTACAAACCAAATGTACTTATCCAAGATCTCACGTTATCAATGATAACCTCTACATGAAGTGACATTAATAACTAAATCAATACTGAGAACCTATCTCAGAGGTGAATCTCCTACTTTCCTTCCTCGAAGTATGGAGCCAATTGAATGTATTATCATTTTCTCTGAAAAATTTAATATTAAGTAATAGTGAGGGAAAGAATGTTCAATAAATTATCCACCCAATTATCTATCTGACTCTCATCCAAGAATATGATAATCACTACTATCTAAATAGTATAACATAAGGTTACCAGTATAGGGTAAGCATGATAAAATATCTCTCGACGATACATATAGTAAGAGTTTTCTGCTAAAAGTTTTTATACTAAACATGAAGTTTGGAATAACAATATGCAAACAATTAAGTTCAAAATATAAAATAAGACACTATCGAATATAGTGTTACCACTCTTTCATACTTCCTTTGAAAATTTTGAAATAAAACCCAGTGAACTTATTACATTCACAGTTTTGCTAAACTCCCATAAATATAATAAGTACCCAGTTCAAGATACTGCAATAATAGTTTCTTCTCATCATAAGCAAATCAAATCACTTTGAACCATACCGATTGTAATGTATAAAATCCAGTAAAACATTTTTAAAGATTTATAAACTGTTCGGTGTACATCATGTACCCGCTTAAGTTTTCAAAATAACTTTTCGTCAAAACATCTCGGATGAGTAAGGAGAAATATTAACACTTCAGCCACTAACAACGCCCTCGGTAAATTAGCTCATAGGCTTTCTTTACTATGTTGCAGCACAATTCCAATTGGAAGATGAGACTGTATCTGGAGCATTACATCACGGTTCTACCGTACATACACGATGATCAGTCGTAACATATGGCAGCTCTCGTCATTTCTCTACATCCTGAAGGGGGAGCCACGACGTTCTCTACCGTTATTAGAAATCACCTTAGACCTCATATGGGCCAAAGTACTAGGTCATGCGTCACTCGGCCACTTACGCTATATCTCCTAGTCCACTAGAACAATCTATAAACCTGGAACCAGAACTTAATCCTAGTTCCCCAAGTATATAATACTTGTTAATAGATTCACAAAACTCTGAATGGGTACTGTCAGAATAATCGGGGCAGTCATCTCACCACAAAGGTGTGTTGACCTCCGCCAACTGATGTCCTTTATCAAGGAATGAAAACCATTTAAAACCACGACCCGGGAGTTAGTCAGAAAACCTCTTGTGATTTGATAAGTTGAAAGCCCTACTAAAGTAGGTCACTGATGCCAAAACATAACCGTTTTTGAGAAAGTAAATCACCTTTTACTCCCTAGACCGAGTGCCCTATTTCTAATAAGTCCGAGAATATTTTATTCTTATTAAAAGAATAAAATAAAATATAAATAGATATTAGGGAACCCTCACTACATTTAAATAATTTTTTCGAAGGTCAGAAATATTTTTAATAAATCATCCAAGACCTTAAATAATTTTAAATCAATATAAATATCTTAAATAATATTTATTAACTAATAAACAATTAATAAGACCCTTTCTAAACGAATATTCAGAATAAGATTCATTAATTAAATAAATATTCAAATAATATTTATTAACTCTATTTAATTCCTTTATCAAAAGAATATCAAAAATATATTTATTGGAATATTTATAATCATTATTTTAAAATAATCTGTCTCCGGTATCTCCCGGATTACAATAGTATTTAAAATAAATTTTCAACTCTCGGTCTAGGTTCGAAAATATGAAAGCCGCTCTACTCTTACAGCCTCTATATATACACTGGCATATATCTATAATAACTTATAGAATATAAACCAAAACATTTAACGATTACATTAAACCATAGCTCAATCAGCTCGTAATTTAATCAACAGTTATAACACAACAACAACAGTAGTACATCAAGTACAGGTTTCGAAAACTTGCATAAGCATAATTTAATTTCATATGCAAAATCAAGGATATAACATTTTGAAAATAAAAGTATAAGGTTGGGAAAAATTGTCTCGAGTCAAAGATACGTTTTCAGGGTCCCACTCATTCCAGAGTTTCCATCAATAGATATCATAATCCTGATTAATACTCTTAATCCCATCAACTACTTATATTACTAATAAGTATAATCGCATATCGAGTCCAATTATGACAACTTCAATTTGTACTTAGTCCCTTTACTAACACTTATTTTACCCGGCATTCACCCCCCCGGGTCTATCTTAACCATTCGTAAATCATCTATATTGGGTCCCGAAGTATCGTAGAAGAGGGGTTGAATACGATACTCACTAAATTAAAAAATTCTTTCGAATCTTTTGCGGATAAATAATTTAGAGTTTGGTTAGTGGGTTCGAGTTCATGAGGTGAATAGTGTTTAGGAGGCTGGCTTACTAATTTTCTATATTTATGAATAATCATTAATATTCTAGAAAATTAGCAAGTAATTTAATGAGACAAGTTTCGGGGAATATATCTTTCGTATATAAACCTCGAAGTTGCTACACCCAGTTAAAAATATAACTGGTTTCCAAAGAACAGATTAGTTTTTTACTTCTACAAAGAGATATAGCTTAAACCCTATACAATATTTGACTATGTGTTTGTATTAACGGAATCAAGCTAACAGAGGGTGTTTTAAAGTAGCCCTATGTATTTGCAACATAATGAACCAGCTAGAATATAAAATTCCGGTGAAGAAAGTATATGTATGGCTTTTTATCTTCTTCTTCTCCAACTTCAATTTTCTCTATGTATCACTTTGTTTGGTTGTATATTTCAACAATTCAAAATGAGCACGTCATTTTGTTTATATGTGTAGACTTTTCAAATCAATTAAAATTGATTCAAATTAAATCAAATCAAATCAAGTCATTTATTGTGCTTGATAGAGTGTTTGTAGTGTATAGGCGCCACTAAAGGTGTTTGTTGCGCCTAAGCATCCCTTTTTGTTGCGCTTGCACTCCATTTTCCCTATTGAGGCACCACTAAATACCCCCTTTAACTTTCCGTGCGCCTATAACTTGTTTTGTTGCGCCTGCACATTGAGTTACTAGTGCAGGCGCCACAAAACACTTGGATAACATTTCCTTGCACTTTGGACTTGTTTTGTTGCGCCTGTACACTGATTTCCTAGTGCAGGCGCCACAAACTCCTCCCCTTAGAGTTTTGATGAGCCTTGGAATGGTTTTGTTGCGCCTACACTCTACAACCCTTGTGTAGGCGCCACCAAATACTTAGCAAACTTGGAGTGTTATTTCCTTGCGCCAATAACACTTTTGTTGCGTCTCTCCATTGCTTCAAGAGTATAAGAGTCACCAAATGTAGTAATGCTTGCCTTGGTCATATTCTTGAAATGCTTGAAGTATTTACCACTTTGTTTTCACTCTTCTGGCTTGATCAACTGAATTTCTTCTGATAAATCAAAGTAATTCTCTCCTTGTCGTGCTGACGCTTAGTGCACTGGTCTGGTTCACAAACGACTAACACTGAATTGAATTCCCTTGACTTCTGTTATGTTTCAACTGATTAACCTTGGACTGTTGCATTGCTTCAAACACTGACTGTTGATAAACAGATTACTTTCACTAGAATCTTTTCTGGTACTTAGACAACGTCTCCATTATTACCACAATCTTGAATATTTCATTCTCTGTTCTTCACTGACGCTTGAACATATAAATGAACTTCTTTCAGTGTGTATTTCTTCAAGACTGCAGCTTTCTTATTTAACCTTTGTCTTTACCCTTCTAGATTCCTATGTTTCAAACACTGTCTATCTTCAATCATTGCTGGTACACTGAAATCTTCTTGTGGCACTTCTATACTGAATCTTCAACACTTCTGAAACCCTGAAAGTCTTCAACCATTATTCTTCACTGAGGCTTGAACATATTAATGAACTTCTCTCAATGACCTGTAGTAGACTTCAAAACTTCTTCTAATGTCTTGATTCACTGTATTTGCCTTGTCTTCATTTCTTCCTGATTTCTGTGTAGGCGTAGTATTATTTACTTGTCATGTTCTAGTGTTGAGTTATCACGATTACTATTTATACAGCTTCTTAATCTCACTAACAATCTCATAAACGGCTTTTAATCTAATCCTTTTACTCCACTACATATTCATGTTATTCCTCAACATCATTCGTATTTTAACCGACTCAAAATTATCCTTTTATCCTTACCAAAGTGGCTCGTCAAAACAGTGCCTCTAGAGTTGACTTTTCTTCGGATTACTATTACCCGAATCACATTCCAATATTTTTAATAAATCAGAAAATTTATAATTAAATACGAAACCACCTCAAGGAGCTTCTTGAGTATTTTTAATAATTATCAAAAATATTTGGATTTGGAACACATGAGGTTAACTTGTTGAAAAACATTTTAAAAGTCGAGTCAACTACGGGGTTTTATTATTTACACCGCTTTCACTAAAACCTTGATTTCTCCCAAACCGTTAGCTTAATCAATGCACCGTTTTCTTGTGGACGATCTAGAGAATGTCTAGAATATAATACATCCAAAGTTTGGCCCTGGAAATAGGACTCATTTCCTGAATTTACTGAACAAGGCAATAGCTTCTTTAGAGAATAGTGTTATCATGCAACTTTGGTTTCGATATTTTTATAAAATCGAAATATTAACGTTTTAACACGAAACCTTTTTGGTGATCTTAATAATGTCCAAGGTATATATCATCTAAGTTTCATAATTTTATTCAACTCTTAAGTAGTCTAATAATAGTCCCAAAGTGATATTAAAGGAGCAGTTTAGTTCAATCGAACTACTTTTACTAAATCCGGTATTTCTCTTAAACATTAAATCATATCGACATGATTTTTATACCAAAACAAACTACAAAACATGATATACCATTTCCTGGGTAGGGGTGTCCAGAAATAATTTATTAACGGTTCGAAAATTTTATTCAAAACAGACCTATATGCGAACGGGCATTACGACGGCTATAACCGTAACGATTTCTGAATTTAATTATGTTAAATCCATTTAACATCAACCAAATAATCAACCCAACCATTTTTACTAAAAATCAGTTTATAAACTTCATAAACTCATCGCCATCATCATCTCATATTATTCAACCATTTACATCCAAACTCCTTAAATCAACATATACTTAAACATAACTCAAATTCAAGTCTATAGCTCAAAATAAATTAAAGGGTGGATGGTGTTTATACCTTTCTTGAATCCTTAAACATACTAACAAGAGATTGTAAGCCTTAAGGGAGCCTTGATCTATGCTTGTCATTGTTAAACTTGCAAGACCAAATCAAGAAATAAGTTAGTAATTTTCGGAGTTACTATTCACCCTTATCTTTGACCAAGGATTTGGCTATGCTATACTAATCGGATGGCTATGAATATTTGTACATACCTTATTTATGAATTATTGAAGCTATGGTTAAAATCTTGTGATTTATGGATGAGTGAAGCTTGATTTGGAACTCCAATTCCTCTTATTTCTTGCATGGTCGAATGAAGAGATGAAGAAATGGGGGAGAAAGATTTTGTTTTCACTTTTCTTGCATACTAGATTTATGAAAAAGTGGGATATTAGAAAGGTGAAGTATGGCTTGGTTGCTTAAGTCAAGAAAGTATGGTGGCTTGGTCCTCCTTTTCCCATTTTTAAGGAACCATGTTCCTAAATAGTTGGTTACTTGTTTGGTTAGTCATACTAGTTAGTTACACTTCTAGTTGCATGGGTTGCATGGCTTTGGTGCACTTTACTTGCCACTAGAGTTGGCCAAACGGGCAGGTTGGCTCGCCCCAACTCGCCCCGGTTCGCCCTTTAACTCGTTAAAACCGCCTGGAAACCGAGCCAAGTCAAAAGCCGACACAAACCGCGTAAAAAATGAGTTGTGCACGAGTCTGATATGAGTGAACCGGAACCGGCATGGACCGGCACGTCAAACCCGCGTGAACTGCCATGAGCTTGAACCGGCACGGCCCGGCACGGCCCGGCACGGACCGCGGCTCACCTGACTCGTTACAACCCACTTCAACCCGCTACAGCTCGCCTAGCTCGTATCGGTTCGGTGAATCGTCATGGCCTATGTGAATTGCCTCGGCTCGCTTGAACTGGCACGCCCGTCTATCCTCTGCACATGCGCACACTGCTAGTTTGCTACTGCCCAACGGCTACATTCTAGAATATAAATTGAACCTATTCCATACTTTCTCCCACCATTCTATTCCATCTACTCTCTACTAGTACTAGTATGCTACTAGTATGCTACTACTACTGCCTTACTAGTTACTACTACTGCTACTTCCTTACTACTGCCATTGCCTTACTACTTACTAGTTATTAATTTATTGGTCACTGTCACTGCTGCTGCTAGTTACAAAATATCGACGAGCTGTTACAAAATTCCAGCGAGCTTCGTATAAATTCTGGCGAGCATCAAATAATTACAAAATGGATCCAAACAACTCACAAGGTTCGAGCCAAGCCAATTTAATGCCACCACCTCCACCCGTAGAACCCAGTAAGCCTTCGAATTTTTTCGTTTTATAAATATTTGTTTGTTATGTTTTTAAATTATTTGGAATATTTGAATTATTTAAATAGAATATTTTTTAATTTTTTTAAATATTGGTTTGTTATGTTTTTTAAATTATTTCAAATATTTGAATTATTTGAAAAATCTTTTTTTTTTATTTTTTAAATATTCAAATTTAAAAAAATTAATTTTTATGATTTTTTAAAATATTCATTTAAGTTATTCGAATTAATCCGGGTACAATTTATTTTTGCAGGTTCTTCTAGTAGTACTAGACATTCATCATACGTTTGTAATTATTTTTCGAGGCAAACAACGGAAGATCCGAACAAATTTAAAGCTTTTTATTTACTTTGCATTCAAAGTGGTCGACAACAAGCCCCTTTTATTCACGCTAAGTGGACCGGTACGGGTACTGAAAGACATATGATTAGGCCTATTTATAATAATTAGATGACAACTCAACTCAGATAAGAAACAGAATTAAATAATAAATATGATAATATGAATCAAGACGAAGAAAGTTAACTAGACACAAAGAATCCTAATTATCAGAAGTGTTCTAATGATGCTACTACTCTACACCGAAAGAAGTTCATTAAATATGTTCAAGCGTCGGCGAAAAATAATAAAGTAGCGTTTCAAAAGAGTTTAGAAGATTCAGATGATTTCAAGTTTCTACTACTATAGAAAGATTCCAAGAAAAGAAGATATTGAAGACAAAGCGAGAAGCAAGAACAAGACAGAAGATCACAGCTATTAAAGTTAAAAGGTGAAGAATATTTATTTAGTATGACACAAATGAACCAGACAGTACATTTGTGTGTCAACTAATTAAATAAATATTTATCACGTAGCTAAAAGAGATTTTCAGACAGAAGACAAGAAGATTCAAGTCAAATCTACAACGGTTGTGTAGTGAATAAACTAAATTAATTCTACTATAAAAAGTTAATTAATTATTTAATTTATCTACTTAAATTAATTCACCTTAAATTAATTTAATTTATAAATTATTTAATTAATAATTTATGGAATTAATTAAGTTAAAAGAAGATTTAATTTTATATTTTAAAGAAAGTCTTGCTATATTAAAATAAATAGTTCTACCGAATTATTTATGTAAGAATTTTTAAAAGTCTTAACGAATTAAATCGGTAAGACTTTTTCAAAAGTCTTATCGAATTATTTCGGTAAGACATTTCAAAAGTCTTACCGAGATAACACGGTAAGACCTTTTTAAAAGTCTTACCAAGTTTCATTTGTCTCGGCAAGACTTTTCAAAAGTCTTATCGAGTCTTTTAAATGTCTTACCGAGTTTTAAAAATTTTGCTCAGCTTATTTAAAAAGTCTTATAGGCTAATTTATAAAGTCTTTTGATTTTTTAAATAAGTTTTATTCAAAAGTCTTGCCAGCTTTTTACTCTATAAACATGAGAAGATTGTCTTACATATNACTCAGAATCGAACTCTGATCAACAAAGATCATATGAAAACTCCCTATGATTTAATGGCTGGCAAGAAACCAACACTCAAGTACTTTCATGTATTTGGAGCTAAATGTTATGTGCTGAAGGATGGAGATGATCATTGAGGCAAGTTCGAGGCCAAGACATATGAAGATATTTTTATCGGATATTCAAGAAGAGCATATAGGGTGTACATAATTGATCAACACCAAGTAAAAAAAAGTGTCAATGTTACTTTTGATGATACTAAACTCCCAAGTATCCAAACTGAAGATTCCTCTGAGTCATTAAAATTTGATAATTATCCAGACTCACATTCTGATGACGAAGAAGAACCTTAAGTTTCAGCAGGAAATGATGATGACTATAATGGTAATGATCCAGNCAAGTGAAGGAAAGTGTCAATGTAACTTTTGATGACACTAAACTCCCAAGTATCCAAACTGAAGATTCCTCTGAGTCATTAAAATTTGATAATTATCCAGACTCACATTCTGATGACGAAGAAGAACCTTAAGTTTCAGCAGGAAATGATGATGACTATAATGGTAATGATCCAGATAATAGTGGTGGAATTAATGGAAACACTGGAGATACTGCTAATACCAGTGGTGGATCAACAAGTCATCCTGGCAGCAACTTAGGGGAGATGATGGATCCACTGGCAGAACACAATATCACAATGTATATCGAGGCGAATCATCAAGATCAAACCTACCAAGGGAAAGGATATGGAGCAGAGGTCATCCTTTTGAATGAATCATAGGTGATCCAGATTTTGGAGTTAGAACCAGAAGTGCAACTTCAAATGAATGTTTACTTTTAGTTTTTCCATCTTAAGAAGAACCAAAGAAGATTGAAGATGCATTAGTTGATCCATATTGGGTTTTTGCCATGCAAGAAGAGCTCAATCAGTTCGAAAGACAAGAAGTTTGGACACTAGTACTCAGACCTAAAGATAGATCTGTTATTGGCATGATATGGGTATACATGAACAAGCTAGACGATGATGGCATTGTTATAAGGAACAAAGCCAGACTGGTGGTGAAGGGTTACTCTTAGGAAGAGGGAATTGATTATGACAATACCTACGCACCAGTTGCAAGACTTGAAGCCATCAGGATATTTCTTGCATTCATAGCGCATTCCAATTTTAAAGTCTATCAAATGGATGTGAAGAGTGCATTTCTGAATGGAGAGTTAGAAGAGGAAGTATATGTGGAACATCCCCCTAACTTTGAAAATCTAGAGTTTGTTGACTTTGTGTATTTTCTATTCAAAGCTCTTTATGGAATCAAGTAAGCACTGAGGACATGGTATGACACTCTCTCTGAGTTTTTACTTGAAAATAGTTTTGCTAGAGGTGTCATAGATAAAACTCTCTTTTATAAATTGCATGATAAAGATATGATAATTGTCCAAGTCTATGTTGACGATATTATATTTGGTTCTACTAATGAAAACTTGTGCAAGAGATTTGCTAAGTTAATGCAGAGCAGGTATGAAATGAGCATGATGGGTGAGCTGTCATTCTTCCTTGGATTGCAAGTAAAGCAAAAGGAAGATGGGATTTTTATTTGCCAATCAAAGTACGTAAGGGATCTTCTGAGAAAATACAGTCTAGAAGATTTTTCACAGACAAAAACGTCAATGCCAATAGCCACCAAGCTTGACAAAGATGAAACTGGTAAAAAAGTTGACATCACAAACTACAGAGATTCAGATTATGCAGGATGCATGATGGATAGGAAAAGTACTTCTGAAAGCTGTCAGTTTCTAGGACGTAGCTTGATCTCCTGGTACAGCAAGAAACAACAATCAGTTTCTACCTCGACAGCCGAAGCAGAATACATTGCGGTAAGTAGCTGTTGTGCACAGATCTTGTGGATAAGGAATCAACTAAATGACTACAGACTTGCGTTGAATAAAATTTCAATTTTTTGCGAAACACAAGTGCTATAGCTATTTCCAACAATCCTGTACAACATTCTCGAACCAAGCACATTGACATAAGGTATCATTTTATCCGAGAGCATGTCATGAACGGAACTGTAGTTTTACACTTTGTACCCACAGAAGATCAAATAGCCGACATCTTCACGAAACCACTTGATGAATCCATTTTCTCTACGTTGGTTAGTGAACTAGGGATGGTAAATAATGGCTAATTTTTGGTTGCTAGGAGTTAACTTAAGCTCATAAATATTAAATGTTAATATTTAAAGAATTTATGAGATTTGAATTAATAAAATCCTAGGTCTTATGAATTTTTGAATAAATTATCTTGAGATTAATTTAATACTCTTATAAGATAATTATTTCAATTATAGCATATGTACTTATATTTATTTTAAGCATTTTTAAGCATTAGTATGTAAATTATTGTATGTTTTTCAAATTATTATTATACTTTAATAATTTAGTTGCATGTAAATATTTATTTTAATTATTATTAATTTATCTAATTTTTGAATAAAATTTCCTTTATTTTATTTCGAATTTTAGAACAATTAATAATATTTGTACGTATTTATTTTAAGTTTTTATATATTTGTTTACTATTTATATGTACTTATGTAAATATACTTTAGTTTATATTTTTATATTTCCATCAGCAAGACCTTTTAAATTTAAAAACCTCGGCAAGACTTTTCCAAAAGTCTTACCGACTGTTAATTATTTTATTTTTTGTTTTTTTTTCTCTTAAAACTCAATAAGACTTTTTAATAAAACTCGGCAAGACTTTTCAAAAGTCTTACCGGCTTTTATGTTTACTCTACTTAATCGTTTTTTTGTCAGTAATATACACACAACAGTTATATACACACTGATCAAAGACTCAGCAAGACCTTTGAATACCACGATAAAACCCTCGATTTTGTGCTAATCACAATTGTTTCAGTTGCTAATCTTTGTTTTTATAAGCAAATAGCTTGCTAGTTTGATCAGAATCAAGCATTTTAAATGAACCTCTGCCCGATTATCGTATAAATCGAACTATTCTTGGATTCTGTATTGGGACTGATTTAGTTGATTGATTGATGTTAAAGGACTGTTTATAAGGCTGCTAATTAATTATGATGGTAGTCATGTTTGTATTAGCTAAAACTAATTTTGTTGGGTACTTTGATCCGGTTCATTGCAAAGAGGCTAGGTTTAGGCCCTCGATCAGATTCATGAATGAACACTCTCTGGTCAAAACTGCTATTACATTAAACACTCCTCTGTAAATTGAATCTCTGAGGGCCTTATATTCAACAGCGAGGAATATTTCAAACGACAGGCTGGTTCAATTCTCGTTCAGAATTGGTGAGATGGAGTACTTGATATATGAAGTGGATGTAAACAGAGTCTTAGGGTTCCCAATAGAGAATTTTGAAGCCCTACCCTCAATTGAAGATATTACTTTCTTTTTTCAATCAATTCACTATCAGGGCATGATCGATTTGATAAAGCTGTCAAAATTCCCATTACTAGGTGAATGGGATTATTTCTTCGACACTTTAGCCAAGGTCTTTACTCCAACAATGAATAGCAACTTCCACAACATATCAACACTACTACAAGTGATTGGATTTTCTGCAGCCCACAACAGGAGAATCAATTTTGGAAAACTAATTCTGACAGAAATAATCAGGAAGATGGGCACTGTTGAAAGCAGAAGACTGGACGTAGATTAAAAAGTAGCTTATTTCTATCCTAGATTTCTAATGCTCTTGATGATTTCTGTTTTATCAGAGGAGGACAAAGCTAGATTTACAAACAACCTAGTGGAAGAATCCCCTTCAACACAAAAGAATTTGTTCACCAGACTGAGCAACAAGAACAAATTTGAAGGAGTAGCCACAGAGACAACAAAATATATGGCTGTCATTTTAAATCTAATAGCCAATCTAGCACAGGCTCAACCGCATCAGCAAGAGCCAGAAGTATCAATGGAAATGGAATGTTTTGTGTAGCTACTAATTGAAGTTGCTCATCGTGCAGAACAAGAGGCACAGGAAAATCAGGTAATATCTAACACCCTGGCTTCTAATTTCCTACCTTTAAATATACATACTGTACCTTTAAATATATCTATGGTGAACTATAATTATGGTCTTGCACTTTAGGACTTCAGCTATGAACCTGAAAACACACAGGTTCAATCCCAAGCTGGAATATAACCACAAACAGTTTCTCCTTCTTCAAACTCTTTGATTCTAATCAGAAAAAGAAAGAAACCAGTTAGAAAAGTAAGAGGTAGAGGTGTCACAATGAGTTAACCCGCAGCTCTGTCTCCGCCATAAAAAAAGTCCAAAATTCTACCTGAGACAACTGAAGACTCATCTTTTTCCTCTCAATGGGAAATGGACTTTGAAACAGCCATCCAAGATTCTCTAGATACACTTGATCAAACATGTGATTCTATTCTCCATTCAGCCGCGGAAATAGATGATGTAAAGTCCCGCACACTGCTAGCGCTCACACTAGTAGGACCTACACTTGCAGAAACACAATCCGGAGAGGGCACAATAGAAGGTCAAAATGATTTTGATGAAAACCTGTCAGATGCCTCATTTATAGTGGACCAAGACATTTTTGATGCAGTGTAGCATCAATTACCATCACAGGTATTAAGGGGCACCACAGACTCTAACGAGCCTCTCATTACATTGTCTAAAGTGGTGACCTCCCTGGATTTCTGACATCCAGTTCTTTTAAAAGAAGGTCTCGAATCCACTGGTGGATTTGAGAGGCAACCACTCTTTAGAGGGAGTTAGGACTCCATTCACGGAGTAACTACGTCAGTAGCGGAGCCAATGCAAGATAATCTTGTTGAGGATGCGCCTTCACAGGCATAAGAAGAGCATTTTGACTCTTCAACGGCTATTTTTTTATATACATGTACAACATCTGGATCTGGAAAGGAGCAAAACACGAGTGAAGTGAGGCAAACACCGAGTGAAACACATGCACATAGTTTAGAATCAAACAAGAGTGCAAGCTAGATGAGTGCACATGCACACAGTGAATTACTATAAAAAATAGAAGCTCTCTAGAAAGAAATGCAGATTGTCCAAGCTGAGTTAGTAAAAGTTAAAGCAAAAGCAGAAGAAAAGTCTACATCTGCCTCTGTAACATAACAGTTGTCAGTCATGCGGAAAGATGTTGAAGATGTGAAATCGTCTATTCTCCTAAAGACTCAAGATATCCAGAACGTACAAAGTTTGATTGATGAGGATATGAAAGAAGTAAGCTCATTACATGATAAAATTGATGAGGTTGAGAAAAGGCTGACCCTGGCGATTATTGAAAATGAAAAGATCTCAACTAAACAATTCAGTAAGCTGGATGATGGTATGGCACATCTCAATGAGGGAATGAAGCAAGTCTATCTGACCATGAAAAAACTTTTTTCATCCTTTGAAGCTTCTAAATCTGTAGAGGATCCCTCAACTAAGGGGGAGAAAGAAAATGAAGTAGTTGGAGAAGAAGGAGCTTCTAAAGTTAAAAGGAAAGAAAAGATGTATTCTGATCAAGCTCTTTTTGAATCTTATGTTCCAGAGGAGCAGTATTACCCAGAAGAACAGTTCATTGATGAAAATGTTAAAAATCAAGGTTTCAATCCTGACTTTTGTAGAGCTGAAGATGAAATTGCCTTTGAAGTAGAATTTATGTTTCCAAAAGAAAAAGAATTTGATCCAGACTGTGAAGAGGCAATGAGGAAACTAAAAGACGAT
The DNA here is from genome assembly GCA_008931105.1 of Oenanthe javanica. NCBI lineage: Eukaryota > Viridiplantae > Streptophyta > Magnoliopsida > Apiales > Apiaceae > Oenanthe > Oenanthe javanica. The sequence goes on along the minus strand of QRFB01000128.1, from coordinate 40,853 downwards.
ATTAAGGCGAGCAATGTTAAAACTCAGAAGTTGAAAGCTCTAGTCAAAGAAAGAACCCAAGCAGAAAGAGAAGCAAGTATGGAAAAACATAAGCTATGGGCTTTAGTTGTAAGGAAGAAGAAGGAAGATATTGAGCTAAAGATAGGAGCTAAGTGGGATGCAGCAAGGCAAGTTTTAGACAAACTCCAGAAAGGTCCTTTTGAAGATAGGCAAATTCTTTAAGTCATCGAGCGTCTTAAAAAGTCGAATGACAGCCTAGATAACTTCATGAAGGCATTAAAAGAAGAAGATTATTATATCACTGTCATAGTGGATCACATTCTTGAAGACTGGCAATTACTAGTCTACACACACAGGAATGGCACAATCAGAATATCGTTGGAATTCTTCCGACAAAGAATGCTGTCAGTGATATGAACTCTGTTAAATAAAGTGAAAAGAAGCTCAGAAGAAAATGAACTTCTCAAGGATAGACTCAGAGACTTTACAACAGCTGCTAGTCCTCAGATCTTATTTGATCCTCATGAGGTAAGATTTTTCTCAAATAAGTTTTATCAAATCATGCAATTAAATGAGGAGTCATTAAAAGGCTACACAGTTAAGTACATGATTCAAGTTGAGAGAATGTTGAGATCCAAAGAATTCAGATCCCATGCTAAGTTAAATGCTGCACAAAAGATCAGAAACTACTGTCTGTCAAAGAAAATTCATTCGTACATCAGGCAAATGCCAAAGATAGATTCATCTCAGCCATATGATATAGAAGAAAAGATAGTATGTCCAGTTGAGCTAGAAGTACAATGGGAATTATCTCGTGCTAAACAAAGAAGATTATATGANAGTACAATGAGAATTAGCTCGTGCTAAGCATAGAAGATTATATGGAGAACCCATTGCAACCGAAACATCAGAAGCTGAAGAGGTACCAAGAACACCAGTGCACAAAAGTTCTAATTTAGAAGAAGGTGAAGTTGATACCACTGAAGACTAAAGACTCAGATAGGTTAGGATAGAATCTATGTAATATTTTTTCAGTACTAGAGGAACAACTATCTTGTATTTATCTTTCATGTATGAATCTGGAAAATTGTTAAATATAAAACCAGAACTTTTGTTTATTATTTACAGTTATTACATGTCGTATTACTTTCTTAGTTGTTAGTTGAATTATCCTCTAGAGATTTGTGTGTTATATGTCTAACAACAAATAGGGAGAGATTGAAAGGCATATGACTAGGCCTATTTGTAATAATTAGATGACAACTCAACTAAGAAAAAAAACAAAAGTAAATAATAAATATGATAATAGGAATCAAGACGAAGAAAGTTAACTAGACACAAAGAATTCTAGTTATCAGAAGTGTTCTAATGAAGCTGTCACTCTACACCGGAAGAAGTTCATTAAATATGTTCAAGCGTCAGCGAAAAATAAAAAAGTAGTGTTTCAAAAGAGTTTAGAAGATTCAGATGATTTCAAGTGTCGACTACTATAGAAAGATTCCAAGAAAAGAAGATATTGAAGACAAAGCGAGAAGCAAGAACAAGACAGAAGATCACAGCTATTAAAGTTAAAAGGTGAAGAATATTTATTTAGTATGACACAAATGAACCAGACAGTACATTTGTGTGTCAACTAATTAAATAAATATTTATCACCTAGCTAAAAGAGATTTTCAGACAGAAGACAAGAAGATTCAAGTCAAATCTACAACGGTTGTGTAGTGAATAAACTAAATTAATTCTACTATCAAAAGTTAATTAATTATTTAATTTATCTACTTAAATTAATTCACCTTGAATTAATTTAATTTATAAATTATTTAATTAATAATTTATGGAATTAATTAAGTTAAAAGAAAATTTAATTTTACATTTTAAAGAAAGTCTTGCTGCATTAAAATAAATAGTTCTACCGAATTATTTCGGTAAGACTTTTTAAAAGTCTTAGCGAATTAAATCGGTAAGACTTTTTCAAAAGTCTTACCGAATTATTTCGGTAAGACATTTCAAAAGTCTTACCGAGATAACACGGTAAGACCTTTTTAAAAGTCTTACCGAGTTTCATTTGTTTCGGCAAGACTTTTCAAAAGTCTTACTGAGTCTTTTAAAAGTCTTACCGAGTTTTAAAAGTCTTGCCCAACTTATTTAAAAAGTCTTATAGGCTAATTTATAAAGTCTTTTGATTTTTTAAATATATTTTATTCAAAAAACTTGCCAGCTTTTTTATTTTATAAATATGAGAAGATTGTCTTTATTATTTCAAGATTGAAAAGATCAAAAATATTCAAATTTCAGAAATCTGTGCAAGTTTGAAATATAATTGATTAACCCGAACACTTCATGTCGAATTCGTTCTAGATCACTTTATCAATTTTAAACTTTTCATCAGATTAATTGTTGTAATACTTTTCAAGTTACAAATAATATCTTTTACTTGAGTAGTATTTCATAAATATTTATTTCATGATTAATTAAAATAATATTTTAAAACAGTTATTCTACGATAATTTTTCAGATATTGTATTCAATCACCCTTCTACAATATCAGGGACCAACAGGTACACTTGATCGGCACTTAAAAAATCATCACGGAATAACGAAGTAAAGTCATGAAAGTGGAGAGGCACGTGGGGAATCACAACAAACACAAATGAGTTGTTTCATGTCTCCCGGTGTATGCATTTCTCCTGTAATAGAGATAAAATGATTGAAGATGTTTTTACTTATGTTACATTAGATGAGTTACCTTTCTCCCACGATGAGAGTCCGAATTTAGAGTACATATTGAAACATTCAATAAACCCGATATTTAGAAAAATTCCTAGGAACACACTTAAGCGTCACAAACAAAAACAATATTATAGTCAACGAATAGAATTAATTAATTATTTCGGTAATTTTCATGGTATGGTTTCTTTAACTAGTGACTGTTGGACTTCGAGTTGTGGTGAGCCCTTTAATTGTGTTACAACTCATTGGATTGATGTTGACTACTTATTATAAAAACGAATTATTGCATTTGATGTTATAGATGAGTCACACACCGGTTTTAATATAAAACAAAGAATATTAGACACAATAAGGGAATTTAATTTGTTGCATAAGGTTTTTACAATATCTTTAGATAATGCCTCTGCAAATAATAAAGCCATGGACTATATTAGGCCTGGTATTCCCACTATATTATATGGTACTTTCTTGCATATTAGATGTTGTGCTCACATAATTAATTTATCTGCTCAAAAGGGAATTGCACAAATAACTATATTATTCGAACTCATTAGAAAAATAGTTAAATATTTATGTATAGCACACTCATTACGGTCTAGGTATAAAAAATTATGTAAAGATAATGGGTTAAGGCCGAAAAAATGGGCTATCGATTGTCCTACGAGATGGAATTCGACTTATAAATTATTAAATGAGGCAATTAAATGTAAGGTAGTTATCAGTGAATTATATAATTCAGACCTAAAAAACCAATATGACGGTGGACTAATTACCGATATTCAGTGGGATTTGGCAACTAGTGTACGTGATATACTTGAATGTTATCATCATGCTACTAAGGTTTTTTCTTATGTTTACGAACCAAATGTACATCATGTTATCATTGAGTGTGTTAGTATTGTTACTACTTTACGTGATTTTGAAGAAAATAATTATTTTAATACAATTATTAATGACATGAAAATTAAGTGGATATAATACTTTACAGATTTTCCCTATATTTATGGTGTTGTATGTCTTCTTGATCTTGCTGTTAGAAAAGAAGGTTTAAAAAATATTTTAGAACATTATTATGAGGTGTTAGGAGTTTCGTATAATCATGTTCTTTATGTACAAAATTGTTTAGTATTATTATATCGTCTTGTAGATATATATACTCCCAAAACTCAAAATGCTATATCACCTAAGACTAATACTGTTACTAGGTTTAATAGTACTATTTCATGTATCCTAGCCAAAAAACAAAAATGTAGAATTTCTACTACGTCTTCTATACCTACTTCTTCTTCTAGTATGATTAGGGAGTTTTTTTCTTATAATTATTAGTTAGATGATAATTTTTCAATACTAAAGTGGTGGAAGAATCATGAGAACCAATTTCTGGTTTTAGCTAAAATTGCAAGGGAAATATTAGTAGTTCCTGCCTCTACAATTACGTCTGAGTCTTCTTTTAGTGTAGGTAAAAGAGTGTTGGACGAGAAAAGATCAAGTCTTTCACCAGATGCGGTGAAGATATGTGTTTGCAAAAAGGACTGGGATCAAGCCGTAAAAAGATAACAAGGAAGAAAAGAAGATGACTCGGACGTAGAAGAAGATCCGTTGATGCTAATGGATAGTTCATCCGAATCGGGAACGTCAACTAGTGGATAGAATATTTTTTTTAATTTTAGATTTCATTTGTTTTATATTTGTTTATTATTTACAAACGGTTTGCTTCGTTTTTTTTAGTAGAGTTCTCTTAAATTATTTGTAATTTTTTTTAATTAATAAAATTTATAGAGGTACCGCCATCTTTTATTCCAAAAATATTTATATAAATTTTTTTAAAAAATAAAATTAACCCGCCCAATCTTTTTTATAATATTTGTATAATTATTTTATTAAAAATAAAATAAAACCCGTCCAGTCATTTTTTATTCTATCTATCAAGTTTTCAAATCACGCTTAGTAACTTCACTACTTTGCTTAATGCTTTAGTGAAATCGCCCATGCAACCCCCCAACTCGTATGAACCGCAAACTAGGCATCGACCCGCGCAGTAAATGGAATATAAAAATTAAAAAAAAATAATAATAAAACCCGCCAACCCGCCTAACTGCCGAGCTGTACACGAGCTGCATTTTTTCTGACCCGAACCGACTAGGCACGGCTCGCCTACAACCGCGTGTCATTCCCGAGTCGCAAGGTGGCCGAACCGACTCGCCGGCGAACCGGCACGATTCGCCCTGCCCGCTCGTTTGGCCACCTCTACTTGTCATCCCGTGATTAACACTTAATCCCTTTCTAGCAAGGCATGATTAGTATTAAAAAGCGTTTCGCATTACTAACTTCGTAATATGAATATTTACTATTCACAATATTTTAATTCGTCTAGGATCATAATTTCTCTGATTTATAATCCTCTAGTTATCCCATAATCCTCATATTCCTCGATACATCGTAAATTAAGAAACAATTAGTAAAAGTGAAAATCTTCGAATTTTGACAGCTTTCATTCACTCATTTGTTTCATACAACAATATTACATCCTCGGTTTTCCAATATTCCATACATCCTCCGTTTTCCAATATTTTATCACTTACTTAGTGTGGGCTAAAAAGTTTTTCATAATCCGTAAAATCACTATTCATCAGGGTCATTTATAAATAAAAAAAATGCATAAAAAATACGGATTATTACAGTCTACCCTCCTAAGAGGATTCCGTCCTCGGAATCTAAACAAAAAGTAACTAAGGGTTGTCTCTTCAACCTTCTGATTCATCAATACACTCTTTCCGGTGTTATGGTTTTTTTATCCACATTTCTCTTTTCGGTCACTGATCCCTCCCAGTCGTAAGACACATTTGGTTACCATCTCTACGATTTCCTATTCTAACATGTGCCTAGCATCCGCATTGTTCTTTTGTAATTTAGACGTAGGGCACGTAAGTTTTGTATTATAAATATTGCGAAATAACGCCAACATATATGTATTTTCCTATCATGCTTCAAGACCTATTAGATTTAATACCCTCGAGCTTAACTTCTCTCGTTTGCCAAATCTCGTTACCACTTTTCACGATAATGTTTTTAGAAATATGAAGTCTCTCACTCCATGCTGTTTGTCTATTCTAATTTGATTGACGTACGTGCGGGTTCTTTCTCGATACCTAAACATTTCCTCGTTCTTAGACATAGTCCTAATGTGAGGGAGATCGAAACTTTTCTACAATACAAAACTTCGTAAGTAAAACATGGTTACTTTCTGAATGGGAACTATTCTCGTATGAAATCCATATCCGTAGTAAGTAATTTTTCCAACACCTTTCGATACCCAAGGCATAAACCTTTTATGAAGAGCTAACATTGCACGAGATTTTAATCGGAGATCCTTTTATCGAATATCATTGCAAGAAAATAATCAGAGTGATTCAAAGATAAATAAACTCACTTCCAAATGTATATGAGAAGAGGAAAATTTTGATATGAATGAAAACAACCATATATGTACTTGTGATGGAAAGTCTTTTGTATTATTTGGCTTTTCAACACATAATTGGGCGGCGTCCCACCAGACTTTTATCACACAGACAAGAAGACACACCATATGTATTGTCAACCCCAATCGGATAACGAATTGTCAAATATAGGAAGAAGGAGAAAATGATGTTGAAAAGATGTGAGGAGTTTTATTTCCTTAATGTGTTACGGAACTTTAACATAAACAATTTCGTACTTAACTAGGAATCGATTTTACAAAGTTTCAAACTTATTATCCCAACTCTAGACTTCCGGCTTGAATATCTCCATGGCACTCATGTTCCTCGTAAATCCTCAATTCTCATATGTGCAATTTAATGCTTTATATCTCAGGTATGGATATCATAGCTATCGGCTGGGATCCTGAGACAGATACCTTAACGAACATTTATAACGACCTGTAGTCCACAAGTTCTCACCTCCTTTAGTACATTGGGTCTTTCCCAATTTCCAACAATTTCAATAGGTCAACACATCTCCTTTGTTACTTATTAATTTCCCAAAATTTAACTTTACTCAACCAAAACTCACACTTTAGAGAGAAGGGCATACAATCTCTTTTCTCGTTCTAAGGCTAATTACACTTGCTCTTCGTTCTCTCTCTTCATCTTTTGGTAGATAAAAATATCATTTATGAAAACTATGGCCATTTATCCAATCATTTCTTAAAATTTTATTGATTAAATCCATAAAAGTTATAGATACATTCATTCATCCAATTGACATCCTAGAACTCATAATGTTCATAACTCTTGTTGAATGCAACTATGGGCAAATCATCTAGGTCAATTCTTATTTCATGATATCTGATCCTCAAATCTATCCTCGAAGGGTAAATTATGTCTCCAAATAGTCAGATAATATCTATTTATGGTTAGGATATTCATTCCTAATATGACTCTGATGCTAGTGTTGTTCCTGACACTAGATCGATGGTGAATTCTATAATTCTATTAGGTAGTACCTCATAAGGTCGCTAATAATTCTATCATCAACCCATTACCTACTACATACCCCTTTTTTCCAAGTATTTCCTATTTCGTACCAATCACGGTTGCATAACACCTATCATCCAAAGTGTAATAGGCCTTTCACTTCAATCATAATCAAAATCCCTCAGGTTGTCTCTCAGTAGAACACAACTTCATCATTATCGTGTAATCTTAACTTTCACTATTTTATATCTATTGTTAGTTTGAACAGACTAATGCAGACGATATTTTTATCTTGACATTACATCTCTTCTCCTTTCTCAAAAGAAATTAAATCTCCGTTGAATGGCACTAATAATTATTCATACAATATTACTCTTCCTGCCTCAGTCTTGCAATCTTGAATTACCACTCCCTACTCTTCCACTTTTTATTTTACCAATTTCTTGAATCATCACCAGTTAATAATTTATATCCATCACTACAATTTGATTTGGTCATAGCATACGAGACAACCACTCAACAACTATTGTAAACTTTAATTCATAATATTTCATATATAGGTTATTTCGTAATAGTCCTAATTTGAACTTCATCCAGCTTTCCAAATATTTAGGAAAGTATTTGTAAGATACACAACCTAGTTCTGGTAATAAACATATTCACTTAAGAAGTTCATACTTACTCTCATGAAGCAACAATTTCTAGACTTGACTATACGCAATGATTATTCCACCGGCTCTGGTTTAGAATCAGCTCTGAGTTATACCCTTCCTGGATTTCCCCTCAATCACGGGTCTTTGATGAATTGAACTCATGGGTGGTACTTTCTGAGGGTGAAACAACAGGTAAATGCCAAAATAGGTTGACGCTCATTAAATATATCTTTATCACTATTCACATCAGCATGACTGTCATATTTCTCGACAGGTTATCAAACACAACACGTGAGATATGTCGAATCAATATTACCTATCAGGTTGCTAGCTAAGGGGAGATTCCTCACAACTTGTACGAATTTCATGTTCATACATCTATTGTTTAGTCCTTCCGACAATCACTTTTCAAAACTCATGGTCTACACAACCTAGGTATATTACCAAAGAGACGAGACATACTTTCCATTATGTAGTCTCAATCAATTCACACCTAAGGATCTATAATTGTGTTACGGGACCTCTTTCCCTGGACCATTTATCTCAACTAAACCATTAAATTCTCAATGATTGTTCGGACCCCCTTTCTGGCCGGAGTCCTGCCACTAGCAGAAGGAGCTTCTTACCAACACCTACAGACTGGGTCATTCATAATTTTCATCCTGACCACAATATCCGAAATATGTGGGTCACCTACATTAAGGGGCTCACTTTGATCAGAAAATACTTAACATACTTAAAAAATACAACAATTGCGTTTCTTAACATTTCGTTGCGACTCTATACCATCTCAATACCATGCATCATCTTAATAATTATCATTGACTTCTTATCATCAATAGAATCCTCAAATCTTTATACTTATCAGCCTTGTACAAAATATATCGTTGCCTCTTCCAGAATGGTCTCGTTAGTTTCCCCGTCCAAAATCTATATCCCAAATGTCATTTATAAATCTCTTCACTGCTAACTTCCAAGTAGGGGACCTATTCTTAACATATTCATTGGTACTACGTCCGGTAGTCCAATAACGAATCCTACACGAGTTCTCACGTTATCCTCTTATAAAGGAATAACTCTTAACAGTCTCGTATATAAGTACTATAACTCATGTTCTGTTACCATTTCTGTAACGCTGCCAAACCCAGGGTTAGGGATTTGAGTCATCACGTCACCATCCAATCATGTAAAACCTGCAATAACTCAATAATTCAAAGAAATCACATCACAGACCCCTCTCTCTCACACATACGAGTTATAGCCTTAGAAACGATATACAACCAGTATCATTAGTTATTACAAACCAAATATACTTATCCAGGATCTCACCTTATCAATGATAACCTCTACATGAAGTGCCATTAATAACTAAATCAATACTAAGAACCTATCCAACTTACTTCTGTAGAATAGTGTTGAACTGAACCATCTCAAAGGTGAATCTCCTACTTTCCTTCCTCGAAGTATGGAGCCAATTGAATGTATTATCACTTTCTCTGAAAAATTTAATATTAAACAAGAGTGAGCAAAAGATTGCTCGGAAAATTATCCACCCAATTATCTAAGTGACTCTCATCCAAGAATATGATAATCACTACTATGTCAATAGTATATCATAAGGTTACCAGTATAGGGTAAGCATGACAAAGTATCTCTCGAAGATACATATAGTCAGAGTTTTCTGCTAAAAGTATTTATACTAAACATGAAGTTCAGAATAATAATATACGAACAATTAAGTTCAAAATATAAAATAAGACACCATCGAATATAGTGTAACCACTCTTTCATACTTTCTCTGAAGATTTTGAGATAAAACCCAATGAACTTATTACGTTCACAGTTTTGAAATAATATTATCAATAACTTAACCAAATAGCATCAACTATAGCTTTGCTAAAATCTCATAAATATAATAAGTACCTAGTTCAAGATACTGCAATAATAGTTTCTTCTCATCATAAGCAAATCAAATCACTTTGAACCATACCGATTGTAATGTTTAAAATCCAGTAAAACATTTTTAAAGATTTATAAACTGTTCAGTGTACATCATGTTCCCGCTTAAGTTTACAAAATAAATTTTCGTCAAAACATCTCCGATGAGTAAGGAGAAATATCAACATTTCAACCACTAACAACACCCTAGGTAAATTAGCTCATAGGCTTTCATTACGATGTTGCAGCACAATTCAAATTAGAAGATGAGGTTGTATTTGGATCATTACATCACGCTTCTACCGTACATACACGATGATCAGTCATAACATACGGCAACTCTCGTCCTTTCTCTACATGCAGAAGGGGGAGTCACGACATTCTCTACCGTTATTGGGAATCACCCTAGACCTCATATGGGCCAAAGTGTTGGGTTGTGCGTCATTCGGTCACTTACGCTATATCTCCTAGTCCAATAGAACAATCTATAAACCTAGAACCGGAATTTAATCCTAGTTCCCCAAGTATATAATACTTGTTAACAGATTCATGAAACTCTGAATGGGTACTGCCACAATAATCGGGACAGTCATCTCACCACAAAGGTGTGTTGACCTCCGCCAACTACAGTAGTTAGTCGAAAAACCTCTTGTGATTTGATAAGTTGAAAGCCCTACTACAGTAGGCCAGTGATGCCAAAACATAACCGCTTTTGAGAAAGTAAATCACCTTTTACTCCCTAGACCGAGTTCCCTATTTTTGATAAGTCCGAGAGTATTTTATTCTTATTAAAAAAATAAAATAAAATATAAATAGATAATAAGGAACCCTCACTATATTTAAATAATTTTTCCGAAGGTCAGAAATATTTTTAATAAATCATCCAAGACCTTAAATAATTTTAAATCAATATAAATATTTTAAATAATATTTATTAACTAATAAACAATTAATAAGACCCTTTTTATGCGAATATTCAGAATAATATTCATTAATTAAATAAATATTAAAATAATATTTCTTTACTCTATTTAATTCCTTTATCAAAATAATATCACATATATATTTTTAGGAATATTTATAATTGTTATTTTAAAATAATCTATCTTCGGCATCTCCCGGATTACAACAGTATTTAAAATAACTTTTCGACTTCCGATCTACGTTCCAAAATACGAAAGCCGCTCTACTCTTAGAGCCTCTATATATGAAGGGTTTCGGGCGTGAAAACGCAGCGGAATTAACGTAAAAACAATAAAAAATCGAAACTCAATCGCAGGATCCATGTGTAACGTTGGATGATTATGGTGAAGAAGTCTGTACCTTAACAAAACTTTCTGTATGCTGTTTAATAGAAGTCCAGAAAAGATGAATCACAGCAGCGCTTTGTTAAAAAGATCTGCTCTCCAAAGAAGTCCACACGAACGCCCGATCGTCCTACGATCACCGGAGTCGGTACTAGCCGAATTGTTTGTCTCTCTCTCTCTCTCTCTCTCTCTCTCTCTCTCTCTCTCTCTCTCTCTCTCTCTCTCTCTCTCTCTCTCTCTCTCTCTCTCTCTCTCTCTCTCTCTCTCTCTCTCTCTCTCTCTCTCTCTCTCTCTCTCTCTCTCTCTCTCTCTCTCTCTCTCTCTCTCTCTCTCTCTCTCTCTCTCTCTCTCTCTCTCTCTCTCTCTCTCTCTCTCTCTCTCTCTCTCTCTCTCTCTCTCTCTCTCTCTCTCTCTCTCTCTCTCTCTCTCTCTCTCTCTCTCTCTCTCTCTCTCTCTCTCTCTCTCTCTCTCTCTCTCTCTCTCTCTCTCTCTCTCTCTCTCTCTCTCTCTCTCTCTCTCTCTCTCTCTCTCTCTCTCTCTCTCTCTCTCTCTCTCTCTCTCTCTCTCTCTCTCTCTCTCTCTCTCTCTCTCTCTCTCTCTCTCTCTCTCTCTCTCTCTCTCTCTCTCTCTCTCTCTCTCTCTCTCTCTCTCTCTCTCTCTCTCTCTCTCTCTCTCTCTCTCTCTCTCTCTCTCTCTCTCTCTCTCTCTCTCTCTCTCTCTCTCTCTCTCTCTCTCTCTCTCTCTCTCTCTCTCTCTCTCTCTCTCTCTCTCTCTCTCTCTCTCTCTCTCTCTCTCTCTCTCTCTCTCTCTCTCTCTCTCTCTCTCTCTCTCTCTCTCTCTCTCTCTCTCTCTCTCTCTCTCTCTCTCTCTCTCTCTCTCTCTCTCTCTCTCTCTCTCTCTCTCTCTCTCTCTCTCTCTCTCTCTCTCTCTCTCTCTCTCTCTCTCTCTCTCTCTCTCTCTCTCTCTCTCTCTCTCTCTCTCTCTCTCTCTCTCTCTCTCTCTCTCTCTCTCTCTCTCTCTCTCTCTCTCTCTCTCTCTCTCTCTCTCTCTCTCTCTCTCTCTCTCTCTCTCTCTCTCTCTCTCTCTCTCTCTCTCTCTCTCTCTCTCTCTCTCTCTCTAGCCTCTCTTGATGTTGAGCAGCTAGGGTTTTTCTCGAAAAACGAAATCTGATAATTGAACCCTAATACTATACATCATTATGTATATATAGGGGAGAGAGAGATTTTGGGCCTAACCCTAATCCATGTGGTTTCCAAAACCCATTATGACTTTGGGTTATTATTATTATTAAATCTGAATTCTAATATAATTAATCAAGTCCCACTTAATTAATTCAATAATTAAATTCGAATAATAATAATACTTATTAAATCCGAATTCTAATATAATTAATCAAGTCCCACTTAATTAATTCAATAATTAAATTCGAATAAACAATAATATATTTAAATTCGTAATTTAAATAAACCTCCGTTTTGACGTTCTTTGTGTGTGACCCTTTAGGTTATTATTACATTGACAATAATTTTAATATCCACTAATAAAATTATAAACAATGAGCGGCATCTAGTAATACATCATTGCTATCCAAGTAAGAATAATAATTGGTGATTTAATTAAACCTTTAGTTAATAATGTTCCATGTAATATAATCCCTTTAACCTTATATTATAGATCAAACTCGAGGCATGTATAGTGTCATCCTCTTCAACGTTTAATCTCGGTTTCCTTGATCAATGAGTAGACTATTTAAACAAATCAATATTTGAGCGTGACCATGCATTTCATAGTCTCACTCAATCAAGATGCCAACAATATCACTCCTAGAATTGGAGGGTTAAATCCTATATCTATCATTCATATTCCTCATACGATTCATAGCATACCCAATGTACACCTTTATCATTACCCGGTTAAAGGTAACTTTGAGTGTAATCAAAGTATATTAATTCTCGTATAGAAATATAATGATTTCAAGTCAGAGGATCATTACATCATTATCATAGTGAGATTTCTTATGACACTTATTAACATGTAGAATCTCACGGCGGGTCTTTCCAGTGTCATGTATTGATACATACACTTATGTTCTTGACTTTAGTGTCACCATACCTATGATCAATGAGATGTGGTCATCTGTCAACAGACATACTAGTCTTATTGAATTATTACTGTCCTTAAATAATAATACTTGACTAGGGAATTTTAGGAATAAAATACTATTCATATAATCTCATTTTTAAGTCACATACTTAAAGATATATATTACGTATTAATATTCCAAGGACATTTATTATTCTTTCAATTTATGACGCAGTAAATAAAGACATAATAAATATTAATTAAATAATCACATAAAACATAATCCTTAATTGTTTTCAATAAAACATTAAAAGTATTGTCTCTAGGACACCAATACTAACAATCTCCCACTTGTACTAGAGCCAATCTCTCATGTATCTAATACCCATGGAACTAGTATGACCTTCGTGCTTCTACTGCGACAAAGCCTTGGACAATGGGTCTGCATTATTCTTATTAGTATGCACTTTACATATATGTATATCTCCTTGATCATTAATCTCATTAATTGGGTGATATCTCCTAAGTACATCCCCAATTAGCCTCATTGGCTTCTTCACAAGCATCAATATACTCAGGCTCAATTGTAGAATCAACAACTATCTTTGCTGTGAACCATTCCAGTATATAACATCTCCATTTGGACAAAACACAAACCCAGACTGAGAAATCGAATCATCATTGTCTGTCTAGAAACTAGCGTCGGTGTAACCTTTTACAACCAGCTTATCTTCTCCTCCATATACCAAGAATTAATCTTTAGTCCTCTTCAAGTACTTAAGAATATTCTTGACTGCTGTCCAGTGACCTTCACCTGGATTAGACTAGTATCTACTCTGACTTAGGCCGATCATTCTTCTTGATCTATCTCTATAGATCTTGATACCTAAAATATAGGTCACTTCGCCTAAGTCTTTCATTGAGAAATTCTTACTCAACCAAGTCTTAACGGCCTGTAAAGAAGGAATGTCATTCCCTATTAATAATATATCATACATATAGTACTAGGAATGCCACATTGCTCCCACTAACCTTCTTGTAAACACATGGTTCATCTTCATTTTGAATAAACCCAAACTCTTTGACGGTTTCAACAAAACGGATGTTCCATCTCCTCGAGGCTTGTTTCAATCCATAAATGGATCGACGCAACTTACAAACCTTTCCAGCATCCATTAGATCAACAAAACCTTCAGGCTGTGTCATGTACACATCCACATCTTCTTCAAGGATCCCATTTAAGAAAGCAGTTTTGACATCCATTTACCATATTTCATAGTTATGGTAAGCAGCTATAGCAAGCAAAATCCTGATGGACTTGACCATAGCCACTGATGAAAAAGTTTCATCATAGTCAATACCATGAATTTGTTTGAAACCTTTTTCCACCAATCGTGCTTTATAGGTCTGTACGTTACCATCCATGTCGGTCTTCTTTTTGAAAACCTACTTGCACCTTATAGGTTTTACCCCTTCAGGTGGATCAACCAAAGTCCAAACTTGATTAGTATACATGGATTCCATATCAGATTTCATGGCATCCAGCAATCTCTTAGATTCTGGAGTGTCCATAGCGTGTTGGTACGTGAGAGGCTCATCTTCATCCACAAGCATCACATCACCATCTCGAGTCAAGATAAATCCATAATATCTCTCGGGCTCATGGCGAATCCTAACAGACCTACGAACAACCTGTGTTTCCTGAGCAGTATTGTTTTCTTGTACATTCTGCTCAGGTTCCTCCATTGGTTCATTGTTATCATGTGGGTCTCGAATTTCATTGTTATCTTTCTTAGACAACATTTCTCTTTCAAGGAATACTGCAGTTCGAGAACAAACACTTTGTTCTATGAAGAATTATAGAAAGAATAACCCTTTATTTCTATTAGGTATCCCAAAAAATTACATTTTTCTGATTTAGGTCCTAGCTTGTCAGAAGGTAGACGTTTCACAAATGCCTCACATCCCCAAATTTTCATAAATGACATGCTATGACGTTTCTCAGCCCATATCTCATACGGATTCTTCTGAATCATTTTAGTAGGAACTCAGTTAAGTGTATAAGCAGCCGTCTCCAGGGCGTTGCCCCAGAAACTAATTGAAAGATCAGCATGACTCATTATCGATCGCACCATGTCCAACAAAGTACGATTCCTCCTCTAAGAAACTCCGTTCCATTGTGGGGCTCTGGGAGGAGTGAGTTGTGATACAATACCACACTATTTTCATGAACTTTTAAATTCATGGCTTAAGTATTCACCTCCACGATCAGATCGTAGAGTCTTAATACTTCCGCCAGTTTGCTTTTCTACTTCAGCTTTGTATTCTTTGAACTTTTCAAAAGAATCGGATTTGTTCTTCATAAGATACACATATCTACTGAAATTATCAGTAANTTCTTCATAAGATACACATATCCATATCTACTAAAATCATCAGTAAACGTGATAAAGTAGTAATAGCCACCTCTTGCCATAGTACGCATAGGACCACATACATCACTATGTATAAGTTCTAATNATAGGACCACGTACATCACTATGTATAAGTTCTAATCGTTCAGTGGCCCTTTCACCTTGTCCAGTAAAAGGGGCTTTAGTCATTTTGCCAATGAGACAATGTTCGCATGCTTCGTATGATTCAAAGTCAAACTTATCCAAGTATCCATCTTTATGTAACTTGGAAATGCGCTTCTCATTTTTATGGCATGAACGACAGTGCCAGAGGTATGTTTGATTTGAGTCATTTATTTTAAGACGTTTGTTATTCACATTATAGATAGGAGTGTCTAAATCAAGAACATATAAACCGTTAAATAAACGTGCAACCCCATAGGTAACATTATTCAAAGAAAAGGAACAACTATTGTTCTGAATTAAAAATGCAAAACCTTTCTTGTCCAAACAAGAAACCAAAATAATGTTTCTGCAAATTGCAGGCACGTAAAAACAGTTCTCAAGTTCTAAAATAAGCCCAGTGGGCAATGATAAATAATAAGTCCCTACAGCTAAAACAGCAACCTTTGTTCCATTGCCAACTCGTAGGTCAACCTTTCCTTTAGCCAAAGTCCTACTCCTTTGTAGTTCATGTACATTTATACAAATGTGAGAACCACATCCAGTATCCAATACCCATGATGTAGAAGTTGACAAATTGACCTCTATAACATAAATACCTGAATCAGAAGCTTGACCAGCCTTCTTCTTCTTCAGATCCTCCAAATAAGCATGACAGTTTCTCTTCCAATGACCTGGTTTACCATAGTAGTGACAATCACCCTTTGCAACAACACCCTTAGGCTTTAAAGCCTGTTTGGGATTAGCCTTTGGCTTGTGACCAGAAGTAGATCCAATCTTCTTCTTTCCCTTCCATTTGCCTTTCCGATTAGCCTTACCTTTGTTATCTACCATCAACATGGCAGCAGATTCAGCCTTTTTTATGTTGGTTTCAGCAGTTTGTAACATGGCCAACAATTCAGTGGGTGTTTTGTCTATCTCATTCATATTGTAGTTCATAACAAAATGAGTATAGTTGTTGTTCAAAGATTGCAAGATCAAGTCAATCCGAGCTTCTGGACCAATCGGGAAACCCAAAGTATCAAGATACTCAATATAACCTATCATCTTCAGAACATGTGGTT
>QRFB01000127.1:121264-133292 GCA_008931105.1 Oenanthe javanica | reverse complement strand
TATATATATATATATATTACTAATTATTATTGTACATTAACATAAATGATTATGTTATTAATTAATTAATTAATTAATTTAGTCATTAAATTAATTCAAGTATGAGTTAATTTAATTCCTAAATTAATTAGAATAGTTAATAATATAAATATTTATTATATGTCTTTAATAATTTATTAGTATGTAAATTATTGTCATTTGTCTTAAAGTTTATATAGGATAATTGGTTGTTAATATTTATTTTATATTTATTCTATATTAATCTATAATAGTTCAGCATGACTTATGTTTTAAAGAAATTCGGCATGACTTTTTAATTAAATAGAAAGTCATACCGAGTTCTTGTAAAAATAAGTCATACTGACTATTTATAGTATTTTTGTTTTATTTATTTATAATACAGCATGACTTATTTAATAAAGAAAATCGGCATGACTCTTTATTAAATAAAAAGTCATACCGAGTATCTAAATTAAATAAGTCATTCCGATCAAAACTCGGTATGTCTTTTAAAAAGTCATATCGACGGATTAGATCCTTATATATTTTCGGTATGACTTTTAAAAAAAAGACATATCGAGTTTTAATTCCTAAATAAAGTCATATTGTCCCTTAAATAAGTCATACTCAGTTATTATTTGATATATACATGCATATACACACGATTTTCTTATACAGAGGTGAATTGATCATTTTTTATTTTTCAACTGAATTAGTTTCTTGTTCTTGATTTATCACAAGCTTTGCTTGCTTATTATTGATAAAAATCGAACAAAACAAGCTGAACTCTGCCCGATTTTCGTTAAAAATCGAAGTGACTGTTCTAGTTCTTGGATAAAAACGAAGCAATTGTGATTTCTGTGTTTAGAGGACTACTGTGTAGTTGATTAACTAGTTAAAATTGACTTTGGGGACTAATAGATTTTAGGGTTTTAATTTTTATCTGTGTAATTTTCAACTTTTGGACTTATAATTTTTATTTTATTATTTTATTACAAGTTGTAATAGTAGTAGTTAAAATGGTTGGTTATTGCGACATTGTGAAGACTAATTTTGTTGGATTTTTTGATCCGGTGAATTATTCAGTCGAGAGGTTTCGACCATGGATCGTATTTTTAAACGAACATTCACTTATAAGAACTGCAATTTCATTGGACGTCCCATTACAAGTGTTAGCACTTAGGGCATTGTAATCAACAGCAAGGAACAGAACTGTTGGAGACAGAATACAATTCTCATTCACCATAGGGGAACATGGTGACTGGAGATGATGTGAACAGGATTCTAGGGTTTCCAAACAGATATTTTGTTGATCTTCAACTGTTCCAGAGATACTTGAATTCTTCAATGCTATTCAGTATCAAGGTGAGATCAATCTAGTGAGGCTGACTAAAGTCAAGTTGGTGAGCGAGTGGGACTACTTCTTTCACACACTAGCACAAGTGTTTGCACCCACTACAAAGAACAACTTCAACAATATTTTTACACGGTTTCAGATAATTGAGTATTCTGTGGCCCATAACCGGAGGATTAATTTCGGAAAGTTGATTCTGAAAGAAATTATAAAGAAGATGGGAATGCTAGAAAGCAGGGAACACAATGTGCAAGTCTACTATCCAAGGTTCCTAATGTTGTTCATGAATGATCACTTGATAGATGAGGATAAAGAACTGTTCCAGAATAGTCCTGTAGAAGCATCTCTAACTTCTCAAAGACAAATATTCTCAAGGCTCAATAACAATCCAAAGTTTCAGGACGTTTCAGTGGTAAGAACAGAGTACATGGGTCAGATCTTAGATCAAATTGTAAATCCTGCACAGGTTCAACCGTATCAGCAGGAGCCAGAGAAATTAGATCAAGTACCAATGGAAGTTAAAACCTCTGCACAACTTTTACTTGAAGCCGCTCAACATGCAGAACACGAGGCAAAGGTACAACAGGTAATAACTCACACTTTAGCTTCCAAATTCCTACCTATAAATATAAGTAATACTACTTTAGATTTATCTGTGGCGGACTATGATTGTGGTCTTACACTTCAGGACTTCGGCTATGAACCTGACAACACACAGGTTCAATCCCAAGCTGATATAGAGCCCCAAACAGTTTCTCCTTCTTCAACTTCACTGAGTCTTATCAGAAAAAGGAAGAAACCTGTTAGGAAAGTAAGAGGTAGAAGTGTTTCTATAAGTGAACCCGCAGCTATGCCTCCGCCATTAAAAAGATCGAGAACTAAACCTGAGACAACTGCAGACCCGTCCTTATCCTCTCAATGGGATATGGATTTTGAAAAGGCAATTTAACAGTCTCTGGACTCACTCGATCAAACGGGTGATTCTATTGAAATTCGTCGTTCGGCCGCGGCATCTTGTGAAGAGTCAAGCACACTTCTAGCGCTCACACTAGCAGAACCTTCACTTGAAAAAACACAATCAGATGTGGGCACATCTCTAAATGAAGAAAATATTTTTGAAACAAACTGGTCGGATGCCACATTTACAGTGGACCAAGACCTTTTTGATGCAGTGCAGCATCACATACCATGAGAGGTATTAAGGGGCACCACAGACTCTAATGAGCCACGCAATACATTGTCTAAGGTGGTGACCCCCCTGAATTTCTTATATCCAGGTTCCTCAAAGGAATTTCTCGAATCCACTAGTGGATTTGAGAGGAAACCACTCTTTAGAGGGAGTTGGGACTCCATTCACGGAGTAGCTACGTTAGTAGTAGAGCCGAATCAAGATAATCTTATTGGGGACGCGCCTTCACAGGCATCATAAGAGTATTTTGACTCTTCAAAAGCTATTGTTTTATATACAGGTACAACATCTAGATCTGGAAAGGAGCTAAACACTAGTGATGTGAGGCAAACACAGAGTGAAACACATACACCGAGTGATAGTGAGTTAAACAGAAGTGCAAGTGAGATGAGTGCATACACACACAGTGAACTGCTATTTAAAATGGAAGCTCTCCAGAAGGAAATACAGATTGTCCAAGCTGAGTTGGTAAAGGTTAAAGCACAAGCAGAAGAGAAGTCTACATCTGCCTCTGTAACTCAACAGCTGACAATAGTGCGAAAAGATGTTGATGATGTCAAATCCTCCATGCTTCTAAAAACATAAGATATCCAGAATGTTCAAAGTCTCATTGCTGAGGACATGAAAGAAGTAACCAAATTACATGAAAGAATTGATGAAGTTGAGAAAAGCCTGACCTTAACAATTATTGAGAATGAGAGGATATCAACACAATGATTCAGCAAACTGGATGATAGAATGACTCATTTGAATGAGGGCATGAAGCAAGTCTATCTGACTATGCAGAAACTGATG
The DNA here is from genome assembly GCA_008931105.1 of Oenanthe javanica. Lineage (NCBI taxonomy): Eukaryota > Viridiplantae > Streptophyta > Magnoliopsida > Apiales > Apiaceae > Oenanthe > Oenanthe javanica. The sequence goes on along the minus strand of QRFB01000127.1, from coordinate 129,954 downwards.
ACATCTTTTGAAGCCTCAAAATCTCAAGAGGATCCATCAACTAAGGGGGAGAAAGCAAATGAGAAAGTAGCTGGAGATGAAGGGGCTACTACTCAAGACAAAGGGAAAGCTAAGCTGTATTCTGAAGAACAATTTCAATCATATGATCCAGAACCAGAAGAACAGTATTATGCTCAAGAGAAATTCATTGATGATAGTACTCATGATGAATCATACATTCCTGACTACTGCAGAGCGGAGGAAGAGACTGCCTTCGATGAAGAATTTGTATTTCTAAAAGAAAAAGAAATTGATCCGGCCTATGAAGAGGCAATGAAGAAGTTAAAGGATGACATCAAGGAAAGTCATGCAAAGACTGAGAAACTGAAAGCTCTAGTCGTGGAAAGAACAAAGCATGGAAAAGAAGCAAGCCTAGAAAAGCAAAATCTCTGGGCCATTACAGTCAGAGAAAAGAAGAGAGATGTGCAACTCAAGATTGGAAAGAAATGGGACACTGCAAGAGAAATAATGGACAAATAACAGAAGGGTCCATTCGAAGACAAGCATCTGAAATCAATAATTGAGCGTCTAGAAAAGTCAAATGACAACGTTGACAACTTCATAAAAGCTCTGAAAGAGGAAGTGGACTATATCACTATCCTAGTGGATCATATTCTTAAAGATTGGTAGATTTTAGTCTACACTCACTGGAATGGTACATTCAGAATTTCCTAGGAGTTTTTCAGATAAAGAAGTTTATCAATGATATGGACGTTACTGAATAAAGTGAAGAGAAGTTCAGCAGAGAATGAGCTGCTAAGAGACAGGCTCAGAGACTTCGCACAAGTTGTTAGTCCTCAGATCTTATTTGATCCTCACGAGGTAAGATTTTTCTCAAATAAGTTGTATAATATCATGCAGTTAAATGAGGATTCATTGAAGGGCTACACAGTTAAGTACATGATTCAAGTTGAAAGGATGCTAAGGTCGAAAGGATTCAGATCCCAAGATAAGTTGGATGCTGTACAAAAGATCAGAAACTACTGTCTGTCAAAGAAAATTCCTTCGTACATCAGGCAAATGCCAAATATAGATTCAACTCAGCCATATGATGTAGAAGAAGAGATAGTAGATCCTATTGAGCAGGAAGTTTTGTGCCAGTTAGCAAGAGCTGAACAAAGGAGGTTGTATGGAGAATCCACTATAACATATCAATCAGTATCTGAAGAAGTACCGAGGACACCAGTTCATAAGAACAATCCTAGAAGAAGATGAAGTTGATACATCTGAAGACTGAAGACATAGATAAAACAAGATAGAAACTTTGTAATATTTGTTCAGTGCTAGAGGAACATCTATCTTGTATTTATCTTTTATGTATGAATCTGAAAAATTGTTAAATATAAAACCAGAACTTTTGTTTATTATTTACAGTTATTACATGTTATACTACTTTCTTAGTTATTAGTTGAGTTATCCTCTAAGAATTTGTGTGTTAAATGTTTAACAACAAATAAGGGGAGATTGAAAGACATATGACTAGGCCTATTTGTAATAATTAGATGACAACTCAACTCTAGCTAATAAAGAGAAGTAAATAATAAACACCAAATAGGAATCAAGATGAAGACAGTTAACTAAACACAAACGATCTAAGTATCAGAAGTATTTTATGGGATTACTACTCAACACTGAAAGAAGTTCATTAATATGTTCAAGCGTCAGTGAAAAATAAAGTGGTAGTACTTCTAAAGAATACAGAAGATATAAAAGATTTTGAGTGGTTCCTACAGAAAAATTCCAGAAGAAGAGGAGAGACAGTAAAGCAGAGGAATGACAGAAGGCCACAACTTAAATGTTAAAGATGGAGAATAATTATTATAGTATGACACAAATGAATCAGACAGTACATTTGTGTGCCAACTAAATTAATAAATATTCAACATCGAGCTCCGGTAGTTTATAACAGAAGACGAAGAAAAGACGGGAAGACTTCAAAGTTGACTATTATGTAATAAATGACAAAGATAGTATTTTAATTCTACTATCAAAGGTTAATTGATTATTTAATTTATCTAATTAAATTAATTCAAGTTGAATTTAATTTAATTTATAAATTAACTAATTAAATTAAGTAGAATTAATTTATTATAAAAGATATGACTTAATATGACTTTTTATATAATTCAAATGACTATTTAATAATTCATACCGAATTTTTTGATTAAAAGTCATACCGAAACGATTTTTAGTTAATTAAGTAATAAGTCATACCGAGCTTTAATTTAAAGAGTCATACCGAATTAATTCTAAAAGAGTCATACCTATTTCTTTATTAAATAAGTCATACTGATTTATTTAATTAAAAGAAAATTCGAATATGACTTTAATATAAGTCATACAGAATTTTCAAGAGTCATACCGATTTCTGAAAGTCATGTCCAACCTTTTTAAGAGTCATACAAAGGTTATTTCTATACTTTCAAGAGTCATATTGGAATAGTCATACCAGCTTTATAAACTCTATAAATATGAGGTTTTGACTTCATATTTCAGTGTTAGAAAAAAACAGTTCAAATTCAGAAATTTGTCTGCATTGTAATATTCACATATTTCTGTGTAAGTTTGAAATATAATTGTTAAACTCAAACAATTCATGTCTAAATCGTTCTAAGCTTTTAAAAAGTTATATAAACTTTCTACGTATTAATTTTGTAATACTTTTCAAGTTAAAATTATATCTTCTACTTGAACAGTATTTTATCACAATTAATATTTCGCGNGTTCTAAGCTTTTAAACAGTTATATAAACTTTCTACTTATTAATTTTGTAATACTTTTCAAGTTAAAATTATATCTTCTACTTGAACAGTATTTTATCACAATTAATATTTCGCGTGAATTTAAAATAATATTTTTAAATCCAATATTCCGCGATAATTTATAGATATTGTATTCAACCCCCCCTTCTACAATATCAGGGACCAACAGTAACTGTGTCAATAACAGTAATAGAGGTTGTGACAACAATCTCTTCTACCCTTTGAGTAGAAGGTTTTTGTGGATTAGTTTGATTAGTCTCATTCAACTCTTGAAAGAGTGCATCAACATTTTGATCTTCAATGTTGGCAAAGTGTGATGCACTATAGTTGAATGAGCTGTGTTCAACATTTTCTAGCCCTATATTGTGTATTTCTTCAAGCGTGGGCTCAGATTGAGTGTGTTCAACCTGTTGTGCAGACTCTGTACAGGGTTCCATGGGAGACTAGCCAATTTCAATATATACCTCTTTTTGAGAGGAGATACCTAGAGGTGCGTTTTGATCCCTGTTAAGATATGTGCCCTTTTGAGAGGACACACTCTGACTTACAGAGGTTGGTACCATTGCCTTCTTTTTTCTAGATTCATCAGGGCCCTCTATGGGTTCTGTGGTCTGACTACCACCCTTATTTGCTGCATCTTGTTCAGTTTCATCACCTATTTGTGGAATGACTTCTAACATAGGGTTAATGATCCTCTTTCTTTTAGAAACCTGGTCCTTTTCAGAGGAACCAGTCTCTTGGCTAACAAATTTAGAGACTCTAGAAGGTCTGACTTCTTCAAAAGGTTTGGAGTGTGGGTTAGGAATAGCGAGGTCAACACCATTCTCATCACTCAAGGAAAATACATTGTAGTCCCCAACAATTTTTAAATTCAATTTATTGATAGTTGAAAGCATGAAATCAGTAATAAACAATCCCAATTCTCAGTTAAGAGGTTTACTGGCAAACATAGAATGAATGTTTTTCCTTAATGTTTGGGACTCCATGCATTGCACATTGTCTAGAGTAAGTATGCCTACTACATAGTTGATAATAAGCATAAAAAATCTAAGATAGTAGATTACCAGTTTTCTGCTATCCTTCTTGCCAAGCACCATATTGAATAGTGGCATCAGGAGTTTTTCAATATCGATTCTGTAGTTGTGCACCATGAAATGCACAATCTTCCTAATGTAGGTTGACACTTCATTCCAGTCATTTGTCTTGCTTGACATGGCTCTAGTGACAGCATCCAGAATCATGCTCCACTCTTTGTTCAAGTACTTTCTATCCATTCCTCCTAACGGGTACCAATCATTATTGTTAGGGCTTGTCTTGGGTCTAGTGTACCCAATCATCTTGAAGAACTTTGAAAGTTATTCTTCACTAGCGGGATCCTGAAAAGGGAAATCCTTCTCAACTTCAATGTGGAGAGCAGTATTGACATGAGTTCAGTCAATGGTGTAGGATGTGTTATTGATTTAGAAAGTTAAGGTGCTTGCATCCTACTCCCCCTCACATGTAGAAGAAGTCCATAGCTGAGATAATCTTGGGATTCTTAATAGTGGGCTCTCTATTAGGGCATATGACAAGAAAGAGTTATTCATGAAACCAACAAATAGTTTGAAGGATTCTCCATCTTCACCCACTGTAACCATGGTGGTGAAGTCGGTTTGGGCAAGAGTACAGACTATTTGAGGTTCATACATGGTTAAGAGTTTGAAGGTTTAGGAAAATAAAATAGTTTAGAGAAGAAGTAGCAGAGAAAATAGTGGGTTTTTAGCGCGTTAGAATATTGGAGAGTTTAAATAGAAGTAAAGACTGAGAGAGATTTTAACTGTTTGTATGTATATGATATGAAAAAGTAGCTGTCAAAGCTAAATTTCAATCGAATGATTTGACAATTCTATCTATTAATTCATTCGCTTCTTGACAGTAACTTCTGCGCTAGAAATCATAAACACTCTTGTCAGTGACATTAGCGGTTAGAGAATATATAAAATAAATGAATAACCCTAATATTAACTGTTGACAGTATGTTATGTGGGGATTTTAGAAAACTATACTATCAATGAATACTGACAGTAAGTTTCAGTCCCGCATTCTATATTGTCAAGACTTCTCAACCGTTTGACAGTAACTTATTACTATATGACAGTATGGATAAAACACACTGTCAAGCAACTTGACAGTACTTTTTATTAACCTCATATAAAATAAGTTACTTAAAAATGAATTAGTTAACCTTTCAATAAAATATCATGTATATCCACTATGACAGAAATTAAAACACCTCAAGAGGCCATTAATTCATTGTGAATTTCAGTTACTAAATATTTGATCAACTAAACAGAATCACATTAACATGATAAATTTAACATACCCAATTCACTCACTAACCTGTTGAATGTCTTTTCATCTAATGGTTTAGTGAAAATATCTGCAAGTTATTTCTCTGTAGGCACATAGATCAGCTTTATTGTGCCTTCCTCTACATGCTCTCAAATGAAATGATGTCTGATGTCAATGTGCTTAGTTTTGGAGTGTTGAATAGGATTCTCAGAAATTACTATGGCACTAGTGTTGTCACAAAAGATAGGAATTCCTCTGCAGTTGAATTTGACACTGAATGCTGCTTCTTGCTAAACCATAAAACTAATTTTTCTCTTAAAAACTAAAAGCTTCCTATTGTACTCTTCCTGTCAATTCTGCAACCAGCATAGTCTGAGTCTGAATATCCAACCAAGTCAAAACCAGATTCTTTAGGATACAAAAGGCCTAAATCTTGAGTGTCTTTCAAGTATTTAAAGATTCTTTTTACTTCCATTAAGTTAGACTCCTTTGGATCAGACTAGAACCTTGCACACAACCCTATTGCAAACATGATGTCAGACCTACTAGCTGTTAGGTAGAGAAGAGAGCCAATCATTCCTCTATACATCTTGTTGTCCATCTTCTTTCCTTTTGGATCCTTGTCAAGTTGAGTTGCAGTTGAGATTGGAGTCTTTGCAGGAGATGAGTCTTCCATATCAAATATTTTCAAAAGATCATTGACATACTTAGTATGGCAAATAAATATTCCATCTTATTTTTGATAGACTTGAAGTCCAAGAAAGAATACCAATTCACCCATCATACGCATCTCATATTTATTCTGCATCAACGCTGAGAATTTCTTGCATAAATCTTCATTTAATGATATAAAGATGATGTCATCAACATATACTTAGACTAGAATGATATCATTTCCATGCTTTTTGTAAAAAAGAGTTTTTAACACAATCCCTCTTGTAAATTTGTTATCAAGAAGAAACTTGAAAAGAGTATCATACCAAGCCCTTGGAGCTTGCTTTAGACCATACAATGCCTTGAATAGCATGTACATAAAGTTCTTCATTTTTGAATATTCAAAGCCCAGGGGATGTTCAATATACACTTCTTCTTCTAGGTCTCCATTAACGAAGGCACTCTTTAAATCCATTAGAAAAACCTTGAAGTTGTTGAATGCAGCAAAAGCCAAAAAGATTCTTATTGCCTTAAGTCTGGCAACATGAGCCAATGTTTCTTTATAATTAATCCCTTCATGTTGATAGTAACCTTTTGCCATCAGCCTTTCTTTGTTTCTTGTGACAGTACCACAATCATCCATCTTGTTCCTATAAACCCATTTGGTGCCTATTATCGATTTGTTCTTTGGTCTAGGCACTAATTCCCAAACACAGCTTCTTTCAAATGGATTAAGCTCTTCTTGCATGGAATTAATCCAATATGGATTAATCAATGCTTCTTCTAGAGTTTTGGGTTCAATTTGAGAAAGGAAACAAGAGTATATGCATTCTTTGGCAACATTTCTTCTTGTTTTGACTCCAGTTCTTGGATCACCAATGATTAGATCATTAGGGTGATCTCTGTTCCGTTTTGTTTCTCTTAGAGAGTTACTAGAGTCTTCAACACCTTGTTAGTTGACAGCATCTTTTTCTCTTGAATTGTTGACAATATCGATATCTTCAAGTCCACTATTCATGGGAACATTCTGAGAAAGATCAGTTGTTTGAGCAGTTCCTTCATTGTCTCAAGAATGGATAGGGATAATTGTTAGACTAGAAATTTTGTGATTAAATTTTGGTGATTCATCAATCTCTTCTAGATAGCCTTGATTTTCAAAGGCTAAAGGTTCTGTTTCTTGACTCCATTCAACTCCAAGAAATTTTGTTTCATCAAAGGTGATATTTACACTCTCTTCCATAGTCTTGTGATCAATGATGTAGACTCTATATGCAATCCTATCAATTCCATACCCCATGAAGATTCCTTCAAGTACTTTAGTATCAAATTTTGCTTTGATCTTAGTTGAATCTTTCATGAAGTAGCACTTGCTTCCAAAGACATGAAAGTAGTTGACAATAGGTTTCCTTCCTGTGAACAATTCATAAGGTGTCTTTCCATAGGCCTTGTTGACTACAGTCCTATTTTGAGTATAACAAGTTGTATTGATTGCTTCACCCCAGAAATAAGTAGGAAATTTTGCTTCACTCAACATTGTCCTTGCAGCCTCAATGAGAGTTCTGTTCTTTCTTTCCACAACACTATTTTGTTGAGGTGTCCTTGGTGCAGAGAATTATTGAGTGATACCATTGTCTTTGCAGAAATCACTCATGATACTGTTTTTGAACTTAGTACAGTTGTCACTTCTCAAGTTCTGCACCTTGTACTTGGGATTCTTGTCAAGAACCCTTACCAAATCAATAATCTCTTGAGTAGCTTCTTCCTTGGTTGCTAGGATCCTCACCCAAGTGTATCTTGAAAAATCATCAACCATCACTAAGACATATCTTTTTCTTGCTAGTGATTGCACATTCACAGGACCAAATAATTCCATGTGAATAAGTTAAAATTCTTCATTAATTGAACCACTTGGAGTGCTTTTGTGAGTGGCTCTCCTTAGCGTCCCTTATTGGCAATCCTCACATAATCCTTCTTGACAAAATTCAAGTAGAGGAAGCCCTTTCACCAAATCTCTTCATTAGATAATTCATAGCTTTAAAGTTCAAATGGGAAAGCTTCTTGTGCCACATCCAACTCTCAGATGGAGAAATCTTATTGTAAAAACAGTAGCCTTTGTCTTTTCTTACTGAATCCAAGTTAGCTATGAAGAGGCTTCCTTTTCTTACCCCTTGAAGAGCTTCTTTTCCTGTTTTCTTGTTGACAATGGAACATCTATCTTGATCAAAACCAAATTGGAATCCTCTTTAACAAAATTGAGTTACACTCAATAGATTGTGAAGGGTTTCTGGCATGAAAATGCAGCGGATATAACGTAAAAACAATAAAAATCGAAACCCTACCGCAGGATCCATGTATAACTTTGGATGATTATGGTGAAGAAGTCTGTACCTTAACAAAACTTTCCGTATGTTGTTTAATGGAGGTCCAGAAAAGATGAATCATAGCATCCCTTTATTGCAAAGATATGCTCTCTAAAGAAGTTCACACGAACGCGCGATCATCCAACGATCACCGGAGTCGGTACTAACCAAATTGCTTGCCTCTTCCTCTCTCTCTTCTTTTCTCTTGCCTCTCTTGATGTTGAGCAGCTAGAGTTTTTCTCTAANAAATTTGATGATTAAACCCTAATACTATACATCATTATGTATATATAGGGGAGAGAGAGATTTTGGGCCTAACCCTAATCCATGTGGTTTCCAAAACCCATTATGACTTTGGGTTATTATTATTATTAAATCTGAATTCTAATATAATTAATCAAGTCCCACTTAATTAATTCAATAATTAAATTCGAATAATAATAATACTTATTAAATCCGAATTCTAATATAATTAATCAAGTCCCACTTAATTAATTTAATGATTAAATTTAAATTAATAATAATTCTTATTAAATCCACATTT